>VZTB01015788.1:1728-95967 GCA_013397245.1 Thryothorus ludovicianus
GGAATGGAGCTTGCCTGTTCTCTAGGTGTCTAGGTGAAAAAATGAATCCTACCTTTAGTATTATTTCCTTGAATAAGAAGCTCTTGGTTATACACTCTATTTTTATATCATAGTATAACAGATTAAATCACAATTATTCCATTCAAATATTTTTTAAAATATTATTATTATCTTTTAGTATTTCAGGAGTAAGCTGTAGTGTTTGTACTGTGTAGTTTTGCACTTACATTTAAATATAGTTCTGGTTCCTTCAAGTTATTTTGTTACTGTTTGCACTCACTATGAAATTAAATATACTTGGATAATGCAGAATAAAGACAAAGCATCTTCATTCTGGCTTTTTGCAATAATGTCTTTTTCAATATACATATGTCTTTAACCCCTATGATTCCATGCAATTTAGCATATGATGAATTTGATGCTTAGTTCTATTCTTTATGTTTCGACCTTCTTTTCTCATTCTAACTTCATATTTTTTTGTAGTGAGAAAGCCAAATAGAATGAAGTTTATTGATACATCAATATAGCTGAAAGTTTAATTCATGTTAGGTGCACCAAAATTTAAAATGCAAAGTACTACATATTTTCTGGTGAATGTATTAGAATTCTTATAGATAAGAAACACATTTCTTTAAACTGAAAGAATTGTATGCCATAAGATTTCTGTGCATCACAGAAGTGCCAGAAGATTCTTCATGACTAAAACTTCATTCTTTTCCCAGATCAATAAAATGTGGTATTTTTTCATGAAGTCTGATAGTTTCTCTAAAACACTAATTCTGACTTTGAGTGATCCTTCAAATTGCTCTCCCTTTGAATACCTTTTTCATATCTGTGCTTGTGTTTTGTTGGTTTTTAAATCTCACTGTGTATTTACAGAATGTTATTATTAGAGTGTTGCTATGTATTTATAGGAATCCAGGTGTACAGTAGCTAAAAATATGCCTTTCACGTTATGAAGGAACTGCATGAGAAAAAATTGTTTTATATGATTCTGCAAAGGCTATTAACTACCATGCTGCACACTGTAAATTGAATTAGAATAATGCTACAAAGCATATCTTAGATTTGTGCTCTCAAGAACTGAAAAAAAATACATTTAGTTCATGAGATTTTATTCCATTTCCAAGCTGTATTGAATAAATGTTATGCTGGTTTTGAGCTAAAAGTGGTAAATAGGTCAATACAGTCTTTTCCAGGTAGAAGATTTTCTGTGTCTTATTCTTTTTTAATGTATATTGCTAGTATATTTTGGTGTAATTTCCATGTAATTATTCTTGAGTTTAAAAAAAGAGCAATAAATTCTTTCATTGCAGTTTGGATTTTTTTTAACTTTGAAGCCTAACCCCAAGCCATGTTAATGCCAACATAGAATAAAGCTGGGAAAAGGATGATATTCACTATTCTGCAGCTGTTTCCTTCTGACAGCCCCTGGGGACACCTTCTAATGCAGGCTAAGCAGTGCCATGATGGGGAGAGTTCTTGTAGGTGGCAACAGGTGCAACTGAGGTGAAAATCCTGTCCATTTTTGTACTCGGAAAACAAAAATTGATGGATGAGTTTGTAGTGAGGCATTCAATAGCTTTCCCAGTTTTTTGAATCAAAAATGTCTCTTTTTTAACAAAATGGTAGTGAAAAGCAAATAAGATGTCAAAGGATTAAAAATATAATAGAGAAATGGCAATACTTGTGACATTAGTCTGTCAGGGAGGATATTTTTTCCTGTAATGGTTGTCCTTGCCTGTCCTCTGACTTTTTCTGGTTTTACTAACCTCTGCTGCAATTTAACTATATGCTTGTCAAAAAACCTGTTAAGTCAGTTGGCAAAACTTGTGGTAGGTTTATTTTTCTTTTCTCACTTCCACTGGTGAACAGGGGTTTAGGGTGATATCATCATACCCAGGATTACAACTACTTCATGGCAGGAAACAGGATTAGGAAGATCAGCACTTGGAACTTTCATGACCTCCTCTGATTAATTACAACTTGGGAAATTATGTCTGCTAGAATCTAGTGTCCTAGTGTCTCCCTAAATATGTGAAGACCACCCCAGATGTGTAGAGGTAACATAGGTGTGCATCAAAGTCCATTCATTCCACTTGAAGTAAGGCACATTACCAAATGACCTTACTAAGCATTTTCAGAATTTAGAAAATTATTTAGATACCATGCTGATGTTAAACAAATATGCATGTAATACAATAGGTAAGTAACCTTGACAGATTTGTGCTAGTAAACAATGTCATACTTAGCTGGTCATGTTTTTAAATCCATATTTTTCTCAAGTTCAAAGCAAAAAAATCAGTGAATACATGACACCTACATTGCACATGAATGCTGATATAACACAGACCTGCTTTAATGTTTTTTTCAGCACCAGAGTTGCTGAAATCTTTAGTGTTCTTTCCTAATCTGAGTTAACCTTTCCCCAAGGACAAGATAGCCTTTGTTGTTAAAAATTGTATTTTATCCTGTAACTGATAGAGATCATCCTTGTAATTTATCACATTCAAATTGAAAGTAAAATAATAATAAATTTAAAACCAAAACAAACAAACAAACAAACAAAAACACACAAAGCACAGCACAAACTTTAGTATTATGAGAAGGTGTTGAACACAATCTCCAATCTTTTTTAGTCATGAAAATTAATCATCAAATTTATCATATCATGCAGTGGTCAGGAACTATTTTGTGATTTCTAAAAATAAACAAGTATTTCCACTGTAGTGTAAGAGAACAGTATTTTATTAAAATAAACCAGGGAATAACTTCTGATTTTCAACTCTGTATATTTTAGGCATAGTACTTTGAAATAAGTGCTTTTGCTTAATTTTATATCAAATGGATTCCAATTACTACTTCTCAGGTGAAAATATAAAAAAAGAACCCTACCTGCCAAACATACAGGCTAAGTTCTGTATCTAATGTATCAGCAAACTTACCCTGATTGATACATGATAAATATTTAGTATGTACTTTTTACATTTTGATGTAATGATGAAGATTTGTTTTCTTCCAAAGAGCACTGTATTTGATTATTTGTACTTGTGCAGGGTTTTTGAACGTGAAGCAGCTCTGGAATCAGCCCTAAGAATGTTGCAGCAATTCTACCTGGACCTTGAAAAGTTCCTTGCTTGGCTTACAGAAGCTGAAACAACTGCAAATGTCCTGCAGGATGCTACACACAAAGAAAAGACACTAGAGGATGCCAAAATGGTTCGGGACCTCATGAAACAGTGGCAGGTAAGACAAGTACTTCAGTATAGAGGCATTTGACAAACATGAGACTTTATCAAGCATATCTGATATTTTTAGAAGTTATATAATTTGCATCAAGTTTATTCTTTGTAGCTTAACTGAATTAGTTTTTCTCCATTACTTTCAAATACATGAGAAATGGTAATTTGGTAGTCTATTGTCAACACGCTCTGTTGAGGTAATAAAAAGAGATAATGATGCAAATTTTCATAGTAAATGCCTGGACAGTTCTCATACAGTTATTTTCCTCTAAGGGGAAAAAAAATCTTAAAGAAAGATAATATTGTATTTAGTGTTCCAGAGAATCCTGAGGAGAAAGAAAATTAATTAGTTGAGATGGTGCTATTGAACTCTGTTCTTATACTTTCATTGCATTTTCTTCACTACAGTTATTAAGAGAAATACAGATATGTCTGCTTGAGGTCTTAAATTTCTTAAATATGAGGTTGATTGGCTGTTTGGAAGGCAGGACCCTTTATTCCAGTATTGACAGAATCACGTGATAGTTTAGGTTGGAAAAGACCTTTACGATCCTCAAGTCAACCACTAACTCAGAACTGCCATGGCCATCACTAAACCATGTCCTCAGATGCCAAATCTACACATCTTTTAGTGGCTCCAGAGATGCTAACTCAGCTGCTGCCCTGGGCAGCCTCTTCCAAAGCTCAGTGACATTTTCAGTGAAGAAATTTCTTGTATTCATTCATAGAGCATGATTTTGATGTTGACAGGAAGTTGAAAACTGGAGATTTAAGGCACTGGATATTCTATGCTTTATTTTATTTATTGATGAAAAGCATACTGTGAAAAATTTTGTTATAAGTGATTAAAAAAAAAATAGTAAATTTATATCATAGTTCAAGGACTCTTATCTGTAAAATAAATTCATTTATTATGATAGGTAGTAGTTGCAGTAGTCATAACCCCATGCCTTGTACCAAGTCTTTTTTGTGAAAGCTTTTTGTTCAGACAGGTGTAATTTCCTGATAATGGTGTAAATACTGTCTATCTATTTGCTAAAAATGGGTAATGAAACACAATTTTATCAATAGAACAACTTTATGATGCCAGCTGAATGATCAGGAAAGAGAGTATGGCTTTTCATTCTGTTTCTCAGGTGTTGCTGCATTGATTCGTTCAGGCTTCATACCCTGCTTGTGGGAGTTCTCTCTCACAATTCACTTTGATGTGTAAAGATGAAAAGCAAGAACATGACATAAATGTGTAGTTTGCAGAGTTTATGCATATAAAAGATTCAGACAAAAAGGAGCCTTACCAAATCACAGAGGTCTCAGTAGTATGTATTTATGTTCTTTATGGAAAGGGGTTATTGCTCACTAATCCATACAATCATCCACATCAAATATAAATAGTGATAAGCCTTTTTTTTTCTGTGTCGTGGGTCAGAAATATACTTAACTCTATATAACACATCAGGCAATGACTGCATTCCAGGAAACTCGCTATGTAAATTTTACATGTGTCAAAACAGACATATTCAAATACAGTCCATGTCCTCAATTTGGTTTTTATCATCCAGTTTGTGTAGTAAAACTGCAAGCCCTACCCCAGCACAGAAAAAAGCCTTAAATGCTTTCAGTCAGGATTAGAATTTTCCAATTTTTTTTCCTTCTCATATGAAGTTTTTGTTGTTTTTTTGGTTTTTTGGGTTTTTTTACCAACCAGGCTGAATTCAGTTCTTGGAGATAAAATGGTGCTTTCTGATTACAGATCGGTGTCTCATGAGTCTTTGGAAATTTTGACTTTCTGGATTTATTAGAATGCATAGAAGTTACGGTCAAATATAACAATTGGATTTAGATCTGCAGTTTTCTGTCTTGCTCTTTATGCAGTTCCATAGAATTGGATAATGTGAAAATAGTCACTAGAGCTCTTGAAATGTTGCAATTTATTTTAATCTGATATTTTTGACCATCAGATGTAAACTAGTATTTTGATAAATAATTTTCTACACACATAATGAAAAATAATGAAAAATCTGTTTCTTTTCAGTAGATGTTTATCTCACTTTTAGTGATCCATCGGTTTTCTGCTTTACATTCTCAAACTTTATCTTATTTCTTTAAACAATTAGGACAATAATGACTTGCTGTACAGAAACTTTTTATGTAGCAGCAGTTGCTTGTCTAGGAAAATCTCATGTTTTAGGCATTTGTTTTCCTTTTCATGTTCAGAAACCATTAACTCATTGTCACTAATAAAGATTAATCTCTCCTTAGTAGTCAGCAGTTCATTCAGTAGCCAAAGGAGAAAGGTGAGACTTATATAAGTGCACATTCCAATTACCTGATGATGTAATTATATTAAAATGTTGCATTATAAACACCCTGTTTGTTTGTACAAGCATGTATTTGCATGCATCATTTGTCTGAACTGACAGCAATGTAATAGTTGAGGCGATTCACGCAGAATACTTTCTGGAGAATTTTCAAGGATACAAACCCGTTACTCCAAGGAGTTGTGTAATTATGTGCTGCTGCTTTTTTTTTCTGGTTGAAATACATCATATGTCCTCCTGAGGCTTGGTTTGTTAAGTAACCATATGAGAGAAATGAAAATTAATTTCACTCAGCTTTCATACTTCTAGTGATACGAACTCTCAGCTATGTTAATTATAATCATGAGTCTGTTTACATGACACCAGGCCTGCTGGTGACAGATGGGGTACACCTGTCCCAAAGGGGGAAAAGGATCTTTGCACAGGAGTTATCAGGGTTTAGTGAAAATAAACTGGATTTGAAAGGAGAAAGATATAAAACCAGGCTCACTTGAGATAAGCCTGGAGACACCACGTTTGGGGGATGGTGTGCTAGTGAGGGCCTTTGGTCTGACATCTCAGGGGAGGTAGGCACTGGAGATCCATGTGGCTGCAAAGATACAGGAGTTATTGATGAGTTCAACACCATGGAAGCACCTGAGAATGGTTATATAAGAATTAGGGGTTGTCCCTGCAGAAAGTTTGGGGGATCTGTAGTCCAAAATCCACCTGCACCAGTGCACACAGCAGAGACAACCAACAGGAGGAGCTGGAACCCCTTGGGCAGCTGGAAAGCCGTGGCACAGTTGCCACCACAGAGCTATGGATGACTGGCATGCCTGGAGTGTGCAGTGGATGGCTATAAATTCCTCAGAAGAAACAGGCAAGGAAAGAGAGCCCTGTATGGAGGGGAGAGTTTTGGCTGTCTAGAGCTTGATGCTAGTGACAACAGGGTTGAGTGCTTATGATTAAAAATCAGGGGAAGGCCAACAAAGTAGATATTCTTGTGGGAGTCTGTTACAGACCTCCCACCAGGATGAAGAGAAAGATTAAATATTCCATAAGCAAATGGGCAAAGTCTCATAGTCACTAGTTCTTTTCCTCATGAGGAACTTCAGCTAAACAGATGTCCTCTGGAAATGCAGAAACATAGAAAAGAAGCAGTCTAGGAGATTCCTGGATTGTGTGGAAGAGAACTTCCACTGCATTCTCCTCGAGAACTGCTCATGGCTTGGGTGGGTGCTCTCTTTTCTGGGTACAGCACTGGCTGTGGGGCCAGGCCCAGTGAGGGGTGGGGAGTGGAGCCACATCCTGGGGACAGACACCAGGGATGGTCCCCAGGGCTCAGCTTTGGGCTCAGTTCTGTTTTTACCCCAGTCCCCAGGGGTGTTTAGCCTGGAGAAAAGGAGGCTCAGGCTTTCAGCTGAAAGGAGAATGTAGTGAGATAGGATTTGGTCTCTTCTCCTTAGAGGAAATGGCCTCAAGTTGTGCCTGGGCATGTTTAGATTTGGTATTAGGAAAAAGTTTTCTCAGAGTAAAAGTTATCAAATGTTGGAACAAGCACTGCCTTTCCATGGAAGTAGTTGAGACAAAATCCCAGCATTCCATGTCACTTAGGGATATGAAATCTTAGTGGTGAAATTAGTGATGGTTGGACTTGAGGATTTTTGAGGTTTTTTTCTAACCTTAAGAATTCTATGACTGTATGAAGTACTTTTCTGGTCTGTTTTGTATGTGACACTTAATGCAGCTTATGTGGTATCACATACAATTTTGAAGCTAGTATGGATTTATCCTATTACATTGTGAATGCAATCAGTTAATATTAAGCCTGTAGATGAATATAATCACAGACTTTTTTCTCTGAAATCTGAAGAATACTGCATGTGACACCTAGGTAAACAGTAACTGGAGAATGCTTTTGTACTGTATGCACAGCTTACAAAATGTTTCTGAAATAATCTGTGATGACTGACAAATTACTGGTAGTATAGACCTGACTAAAAGTAAGCCAGAATGTGATAAATGAAGCAAAGTTAATGCTTTGGCATGAAATACATAGCAGATTTATTTTTATTGCCACCTTCATGCTCACTTAGCCTATAACCTAAGTAGTTTTCCATTAGAGGCAGGAGTTTTGCTGCTCCTAATATGAAAAATATGCATTGCCTCAAGTTATACCTGAGAATATACAATATGGGCACTACCCTTATTTTCTTACAGTGATGTTTTTTTTTCTAAAACAAGGGACATGAACAAGGCAAGGCACTCTTGTCTCTTCTATTCCTATCAATATTTCAAAGGTGCTCATTCGTTTTTAAGGTGTCCTAGCAGCTGTTTTTAACAGTAGTAAAAATATGAGGTAGATACATATTTCTGACACTTCTCAATCATTTATTAGGATTGGTTATTTGAGATATAAAACATTTTTTTCAAATTTATTTCAAATATAATTTATACATAGTTGTCCAGCACAGTTCATTTTGTGAATGATCTATGGATTAGATGATGAATCTCACTAAAATAGGGGAGTGTATTTGTAATATCTTTTCTCATTTCAATTGAATTTGCTAAGAAATATTAATTAATTTTTGAGTACTTCCATTCTCTGTTCTGAAACATTTTGTCATTCTCCATTACAAAACACTTTTTCAGTCACTTCTGCTTATAATTGTTCCTTGAAAACTGTAAAAATAATATATAATTTTCTTCCCTTACCTGCTTTTTTTTAAAAAAGTTTAAGTCTCCATTTTTGCCTTTCATACTAACTTGTTGCCAATTCTAAAATAAAATCTCTTCTACAGTACCTGGAATAGAATAACAGTTGTCAGCACCATCTTATTCCACTGAGTAATAGAGGAGAAATTCCAAAATCTTGAGTTTCAAAACAGGTGCTCTTACAGCCTAATCTGAAAAAGGGCTAGATAGCATCTCAGAGTGATATTTTTTCCCTCAGATTTTTTTAAAATATCAGTTAATATTGCTTTGGAAACACATGGTCACTAATTTTTCAGTATTGTAATTAGCAGTCACAAGGAAAAGGATTAATGTTCCTTTGTTGTTAACAGCAAGTGTCAAATACTGAATACTTTCACAGGAGATTCAGGTGCTGATTCTCAGCGAGGATTACAATAATACAACTGTTCTTAGCTGGAAATCAAGGAGAAGTGGTCAGGAATCAGCAATAAACCATAGGTAGATGTCACTGCTTTTTGTCAGGTATCTTGTATCAGTTTATTTAGTCTGGATGATCTGTATCATAAAATCAGAAATGTATTGCTGCTGCAGCTTGCCTACAAATTGATACATTATCATGTATTCTGCTTCTGCCCTCCCTGTTTCTGAACTTAGAAGAAAAAATCCTGGTCATCACTAACTTTCTTTTGGGAGGCAAAAGGAGTATTTTGTCAAGATATCTAGTACTCTGCTACTAGAATGAGATATAAGCACTCTTAAAACTTATTATCATGAAAATAAACACCTCTCAATTATCAGAAATCTCACATATAAAGTAGGAGTTTCCAAATATGAACATAAATTTCTTCTTTTAATTTCTCATTTGCATACATTTTCATAATCATGGGAGAAGAAAAATTCCATTTTTCAAATGTGCTAAATAACCTAGTATATTCTCACTGGGTTGATTTATGTATTTCCTCTGTAAAAGTTTATTGAGCACACCAGAGGGATGATCCTAATTTTTCATTTGTAGATCAGCATTCAAACCCTACCACCTTTAAACACGGGTTTTCAAAAACAAATCAGATGGGAAAAGCTTTTGTAGCATGAAATGTGAGGTTCTGTTGTGTTGAATAAGATTATTAGAGGAGAGCATGGAAAAATCACAAATAGAAATGGAATACAAAGAATAGGATGGTTTGCCATTATTCTGAGCAAGTTCCAATTCCTGCATTTTCTCCTAACCTTATCATTTCTGTAGGATGCCTCATCACATCTTAGGCTTTTCTAAATCAAGCTCTCCCACATCTAAAGAAGGGGATGGATGGACTTTCTCATAATCTTTCTAAGTGTAGGTCCTGTTTCACTGCAGCCCATCAATTTGAAGTGACAGGAATTAGACTGAGTGGTTACCAGAACTTTGAAGATTTCTGCCATTCCATCTTCCCATGTATTTACTAGTACAATCTAATTTTGCCATCTAGTTCTTCTATTCGTTTTGTATTTCTTATAGAACATTTATTTGAAAAGTGAATAATCAGTAAAAACTAGGCAAAAACCCAGTGGTAGCCTTTAATATATTCTGATGATGAGTTTAAAAGGGTACCTGTGCCTTATGCAATTACACCTCCTACCAGACTGTTCAATACACTTGGCTAAAGAGCACATAATTTTTCATTTGGGAGACCAAATGTCTGTTTTCCCAAGGCAGGTAAAAAGAAAAAATGATTGTATTGTGATTATTAACATGTTAATATAAAAGGGATAAATTGTACAGTGCATAACTGATGAAAAGTATTAATTTTGGCTCAGGGCAGATATCTTCCTGAATATGTAATAAGTCAGTGACCTACAAAGCATACAAATAAGGAATAAAATAAAAGTACAAATCATTTTCAAAGAAAAGTTATACTGGCTTTGTGAAAGGTTTTTCAAACAGTACTGAGAAAAATAATTGTATTCTAAGAAATGCCTCCAAATTTTCCTTTTTATGAGTTTATAGCTGCCATGTCACAGGTTTTCTGCATGTGAATTTACACTTTTTTATAATACTATCTGTTCTGTATATGCACTGTGCAGCAGTTGTTTAATGTAGCAACTCCCACTATCTAAACTGACAATGTTTGGCAAAAGTAACTTTCCTGTACAAAGTGTCTCATTTCATTTTCTGTCAGAATTCAGGCTTTCTTTATTTCTTTCAAATACTGACAAGAATTTGAATCTCTTCTGTCAGCACAAAGTTCCACATGTTCATTTATCCTTGTGTGCCATATTTTTCATTTGAATAATTTATTTTCATTGGATTCCATTTCATTTTGTAAGTTTTCTCTCTTGAGTGGATGATTTCATTTTTTTGATGGTTACTGCATAAACTGCCATTTGTCCCACAAGACTGTTTTTTGGCTATTAGAAAAGAATTATAATGTCAGTCTGTTTTGTAATGATTCCAGTGGGTTCATCACCCATTATCACTGATAACATTAGCAATTTTCTGGAAGGGGACATTTGTCCTTCATTGTGGCTATTCTGTATTAAATGGTTAGGAGATTATAAACTAGTGTTCAGGATTTTCCATTTGTTTAAAATGCATTTTGTTTCAGAATTCAGAAAATCCAGCCTTAAGTCATAGTTACTTATAGTTTTACTGTGTTTTGTCTCAGTAAATGTAACTAAATTTGGGCTTAACTTCCCTGAAATTATTAAATAACTGTACTTTCAGAGTTCAAATAAGGTAACGAAAATCTATAGCTACTTAGTACTCTTTCTAGGGTTTATAATTGCTGTTTTTATGTTATCAGTTCTCTAATTTTATATAATTTTTTCTGGAGAGGGAAGTCATCTGATGCTATGATTTCTACCAAGTACCCTAATATAGCACTATTGAGCTGTTTCTCATGAGGTTGAGGGGCATTATTTAGAGCCTGTGATGCTGGATATCAGATATAAACTAAAAAATTCTATTATATAGGTTCTTCTTTTATGTGTATTATATTTATATATACATTCTATTATCCTTCATATATATTCTCATGTAGGCTTAGGCTTACACAGATAACCTGTTCACCCTGTGGGCTATGTGTTTTTTTCAGATATATGAATTTCCTTCAGGTGAAGTTAGAAGGATGTAAACACTGGTGCAAGCAGACACAAGCTCTGCTGTTTGTATCCTGGTATCAGTTTAAGGTACTGAGTAACCAGATTATAGGAATGCAGTACTGTCCTCTCTCCAGCATTTTGTGTGCCTTAAAATTATTTAGAGGCCACATAAGCAGTTTGTTGTTCATCTGCCACCTGTTTCTAGAAGAATTCTTACTGCAGGTGATGTAGAGTCAACCTAAGAGCTGGTGGAATCTAGAAAGTTATGCAGCTGGCCAAATGCAGTTATCCCATTTTCTTCAGGTCCCTAGTAATGCAAGAACATCTGTGTCTGTACCTCCTCACACCATGAAATGTCCAAGAGCTCTTTCTGAATGTGTTTTGCTTCAGGAGATTTTGCCACTGAGCTCAGCTTGCTTGCAGTTCCTTGTCTTCTCAGTTCTGCACAGACAAGGATAAGAGAGAAGCACTTCCAAAGGGCAGTTTAGTCCAGCTAAGCTGGAGCTGTTTGCCTCCTGGAGAAATATATTCCTCTCCTCTGGCTTAGAGAGAGCCTAGGAGATGTAGCTAAATAACTCACTGACTACACTACCTGCCTAAACTTGGTGTAAAATGTGTGTGTGTTCTCTCTCTCATCTGTAAATGTGGTGGGGGTTTTGTAGAGTTTTTTCACCTCATTTGTTTGTCTTTTATAGGTTAAAAAATTTACAGTTCCATGTAAGTCCTACCACTCTGTATACTTTTAAATCATGCAATTGCCCATGAGGCAATAGAAGGGAAAAAAGATGTAAACTCACTCTGCTGAGATCACTTTTCCCCCAAATTGATGACCATGAATTCAGTCATAGGTAACGATGAAGATGTGTGAAAACATGTCTAGAAAATTTCTTCTGATGGATCACTTTAGGTTTTAAGCCATGTCTTCTGCTGACCCTCTTGCCCACACAAATGTCTCATAAGTGTTAAGGCAGGATATTTGTTTGTTTTTGTTTTTGTTTTATTCTGACTCTGAGAAATGTTCATGGTGTTCTGGCCTGCCTTGCCTCTGCTGTCACCAGGTGGGAAAATGTTAATGCTTTCTGTCCTTTATGTTTCTTTTCCATATAAAATGGGTTGAAGTGCCTGAAATAACAGTAGTTTTTTCATATTTACCCTTCTGTGTGGAATAACTCTTCTGAATCAGAATAGAAATGGAAGAGTTTGTAGAAATGGCAGGAGAGATCAGAAATTTAGCTGTCCATTTTTGCCTCAGTAAATTAGCAGCTTTCAACTGATCAGATAACACATCTAAAACAGAACACAGTATTTATTAACAATTATAGTAGAGAAAATAAGACATTGCTTATCATCTTGTTATTTAGGTTGGAATTAGTGTTATGCAGTAAGAGTCATCAGATTCATTGGTATGAGAGTCAGTGTCTGGACTCAAATTAGAACGAATATCTTCATCTCTGTTCTCTCTGTGTAGTTGAAAAGATAATGCAAAACCAAAAGAGGCCACAGGCACCAAGAAGCATGCATATTAATCAGTTCTGAAGATGAACATTTTTATTTTCTTACTTTTTGGAATTTTTTTTCATTTTAGAAATCTTCATAGCTTATAGCAACTTGATTGGAAAAAAAAAATGAATCAGTCCAAAAGAACTTATATCATGTTACACTGATAATTTGTTGTGAAATAAATGAATTAACCTTAAACAGAGACTGTGCAACTTCTTTTTACTAATGCCAGAATATTAATTTCTGGTATCTGAATCAGATATTACAGTTTTTAGGCAAACTTTGCCGATGGAGGAAATGTGAGCACCAAGTACTAACTAAGAAGATTAAAGACATAAATTGTGTTCTCCCCAGAAATACCATACATTTTCTACTATATTAAACCTACCTAATTTTAATTTCTACCTCAGTCTGCTAGATTGGATACAATTTTAATGACTTTTTTTTGCAACTACTTTATAGTTCAACAAAAAAAATAGCAAGACACACTTTCTAGAGGACTAAGTACAAAACCCAGAAGACTGAGTCACTTAATTTCATTGTTGAACTTCAAAGGTCTTTTGCTGGGGAAAGCTTACAGTTGTCCTGCTATTTTTTGTACTGGTTATATCAAAGTGTATTTCCCTGATCTATAAATGAAGTGGCAAATCCTTTCTTTCCAGAACTTGGAAACCTGCTGGAAGCCGTGAGATCAAAGCTATGAAATAAACCTGTTCTCACTTCTGTTACACCTATTACAGTCACAACAGTGCATTAGCCTGAACGGATCATCTCTTTTTCTTTTTAGCTGTGATATTGTTATTCTATGCCTCATGAGTAAGAGTTGCTGCAATGTTTAAATCCCAGCTCATTGATTTGCTTAAAAAAAAAAAAAAAAGTAGTCATTTTATTTTAACCTTTGATTTGCAAGACATGGAATACAGTGAAGGGTTAGCACTGCTGGAAAAATACCACCAAAAAAGTGATTTCTGCAAGGAGACTCTAATGACAGCTTGTTGTTCTGTTATCCTGTGTTTCCTGTTAGATATTGAGCACACAGTTACACATTGTGGGGCTCCCAGTGCCTCAGGTGAAACCAGCATCCTCACCAGCTCCAGTGCAGCTCTGATCAGGGCACGGGAGCAGAAACTCTGCCTGGTGTCCCTGGAGCAAACCTGCAGCCACATTCCCACCGCCACCAAGTCCTGATCCTGGGACACTCCAGTCCTGTGGGCAGCAAAAGGAATTTTACAGATTGTCAACACTTGTTGTGACTGACTCAGGATAGAAACTCTTCACCCTGGTGCTTGGGTGAGGTGGAGGAAAGGCAGAGGGAACTATGGGTATTTTAAAATTATTTAATTCTTTCTATTTCAATTTTGAGGCTACTTTACTAATTTAAATATTTTATGGATTTATTTCTAAGATCTTTACAACACAAGGTTGGAGGTTGACATTTCCACATCAGATGGGGGCAGATATTTGGAATATATGCTAATATAAATCAAATTTGCTTAATTATTTTTTTCTCAATTTCTATGCTCTTATGTAGTTTCTGCTTTTTCATTTCTATGTAATTTTCACTGCATGTCTCAATACTTGGGAACAAATAGAAACAAGCTGGGCCTGACAGAAATAGAAAAAAATTATTTTATGACTTTAGTTAAGAAACTTTGTAGAAATCTGTCTTTATTAGCATGCTGTTTTGCTGATGATTTCTCTGTTTTCATTATGGCTTATAGCACTGTAAATTAATTTAAGATGAAAGGATGAAAATATTGCTTTTAAATTTTTTCTCATTAAATTATGAAAAAATATTACAATAAATAATAGAAAAGAATGCCTCTGGTAGAAGCTTCTGTTTACTCAATCATTGCTGTAGCAAGAGTGAATTATTGCAGAGCTAACTCAGAGGCAATATTCTTGCATCTACATTACATAAAACAGATGATCTCAAAACTTCAAAAAACAGCACAGAAAAGAAAGCACAGTCTGGATCCTTTGAAAGTTAAAAAACTTTTATAGTTCTATGAGGGGCTTGGGCAAGACAGTTGGCTGGAATTGAAGCCTCTCACATCTCAAGTGTTGTGATAATGAAGTGGAAAGGAAATTTCCTTGATACTCTGCATGCACCAGCTCTAGGTGCTGAGTTTGAGGTCAGGATATTCCACATATATAAGGTGTCTGTGAGGGTAGAAAATATTTCTGCAAGTTACAATAAGGATGATGATATTATCATCCCCCTTACTAAAATATCTGTAATTTTGCATTCCCTGGCAGAAGCATCTTTTCTTTTGTTTTGGTCTTGGCTTTGTATTTATTTTCTCCCTGTGGACTCTATGGGATATTTCCTATGCAGCTCTTTGTTGCCTGGGATGCTGAAAACATTCCTTCTGCTTTGGTCTTTTTTTCCAAGGTATCTTACACATATCTGTTCCATCCCTTTGCAATAATCCAGTTTAACTTCAGGCCTGGATTGCTCCAAACTTATTCCTCTGCAGTAATTCTGTTTCCCCCTTATATTAATTTAAAGAGGTGTTATACCATTCAAGGTGTGCAGGAACCATGTTATACCATACATTACAGGCAGGAGCAGGGCCTGAAATTACTGATGTGTTTTCTGTCTTATCCACTGGAAATAAAATGATGGAAGATATTTTAAGCCATTGATAGATAGATATTTTAGAAATTAACACAAATGCTCTTAATTACTGTAATGGTAATGAGTCCTTTGATACTTAATTTTATGAAAGGGATAATCTATAACCCTTTTATTTTTCATTAAAGTAGTGATGAGCCACAGAAATACGATATAGAATACCTCCAGTGATACCATAATGCACTTGGGTTTTTTCCTCTTCTTACCTGAGATTTCTGATCAGGATTCTGAAAGATGCCTTGCGTTTGCTGATTTACAACTGAGAAGTATAAGAGCCAAGAAATTGTTATTTTTCAGGGCATTTCTTGGTGATTTAGTAATCTTGTGCTTTCTTAATTTTCTTCTGAAGACAGGTGGAAATGTTACCTTTTTTTGTTGTTTTTGTTTTTGCTAGATACATTAAATAGGTGCTATTAATGAAGCACTTGTAAATGTCTCCTAGAAAACATGCACTAAGCATGGTGTTATGTTAGGTTGTAAATCTTCATGCTATGGTCCAAGGAATTAAGAAAGTTCTTTTGGAATTCTTTGGAAATTTACTGTGACAGAGATATATGTATAATAAACCTGCTATATAAGCACATGTTCACACATATAATTTTCTGTGCATTTAGCTCTAGAATACGTTTGCTTTTGGCTGTCAGTCCCCAGAATGTATCCTAGGTTGCACTTCTAGGATAGTATTCATAATACAGTGCTGACCCTGAGCAAACTCATCTGAAGAATAGAGCTATTAGAAGATAAAACATCCTTTCTTCTGGAATATTGTTGATGATATTTAAAGTTTTATGAAGATAAAACATTTGCAAGTTTTTCAAAATGTTGGGCTCAGTTGTGCCTTCCTTCAGGAGTTACTTGTCTGCAGCAGGCAATGCTGAGAGAATTAACTGTGCCACAGATGCTCCTGGGAAATCTTGAATGCTTTCCAGAATTTGCAGTCGCAGCATTCCCATGCCATTTGCTTCCCTCTGTTTTATAGAAGGGGATGGTGTACAGTTGGTTTGGGTTATTCCCAGCCCTTTTAGGTTTGGGTGTTTTAGTAAATGAGGGAAGTAGAAGAGAGAAATTTGTATTTTCCCAAAGGATTGCTCTTCTCACTGACTTACACCTGGACAACCAAACATAAAATCTGTTTACATTTGGCTGTCTTCAGGATCATGTTTTCTGAAAACAAATGTGTGAAATTGTGTTATACTTAAGAAATCTTACTTTAGGAGCTACACATCCACTTGGGTGGAAAAGAAGCAATGTTCTATGGCTTCTGTAACAAACTAAATGATGTTGCTCTTGTTAGGGATAATAAATGGTGTTAATAAGCAGTTTCAGCATGTTCTACAGAGCAAATTTATTTGCTAAAATTATTTTGTAATTTAAATAAATTATTTTGAGTCTATCATAATTGTCTCATGGAATATTAATGAATGGAGAGAGAATAAATTTAAACAATTCCCTATTCATCTCCCTTTTCAGGCACAGAGAAATACTGTTCTATTTTAAGTTATTTTGTGCTAAACTTCTGACACCTATTTTGAGTTAAGCTAAACTGCAAAAGTCATATTCTTTCTTCTTTTTTGTCTTTGTTCTTCAAATTTTGCCCTAAAACTTGCACCACTGAAAGAAAAAATTATAGAAACAAATGTTCAAAACTTGTTTAGTATTTTGCTGATGTTGATGTAGATTTTGTCAGAGTAAATTAGTCCTGCAAAATAATGCATACACAGGGATATGTATGGTTGTTATAAATTGGTGGTATGAGTAGCTGATATTACTCTTTATTTTCAGGACAGTTGTTTAGCTGCTGTTAGAACTTTCCCATCTGGGGCTGGGTAGAGAGAATAGCTGTGATATTTATGTTTGCAGAGCAAACAGATGCAGCAGTGTTGTAGAAAGAAAATTAAAAATCTGTGTAGGTATGAGACTCTAAGAACGTGAAAATGTCCTTTCAAATGAAAAATGTATTTTTTTTTAAGGTTGGTCTGTTTGAAGCTTCAGTTTCTGAGTTCATAATGCACTCAGGCCAGATTTGGTTTGGGTATGTTGGGTACAGCCACAGATCCACTTGTTCATTAGTGGGCCTTTACCCTCTGCTGTACTTTGGAAAATTCTGTTGGTTTGAAATGCTTAGCACCTAATGCTCTGTAGAGAAGCCACACTTTTGTTTTGGTTTATATCTGCTTCACTATTTTTGAAGAAAACCAGGACTGTGATTCCCTGGACTTAAGCTAAAACTATTGCTTATACTAAATGAATTTGGCAGTTCTGAAATTGGATTTTTTTAATTCCTTTTACATTAAATTCCCAAACCATCATAGTGATTAATTGTATTACCATTTTAAAGAATATACGTGGGCTGCCAGGTGTGGAGGGGGAACAGAACAAATTGATGTTCCATAACCTCTAAACCAGTCCTCTGACATTATTGAGATGAAACAGAGATTTCCACAGAACTGGTGCCCAGACTTGAACCAGATGTCAGCTGTTATTTTAATGTTAATGAGCTGGCAAAGTTGACAGAACCAAGGAAATCAGAAGTTACAAACTCCTCTTTCTATCCAGAAAGTATTTCAGTGCTTCATATTACAGTGGTGTTACTTTCCTGAATCTGTGAATTACAGAGGCAGTGATAGTCTTAATTGTTTGAATTATTACTGGTTTTGTAGTCAAACAAGTCTTTACCATGATTGACTGTTTTCCTATGAATTTAGAGATGCAATTAGGTTAAGGACTGTTCTGTGCTGTTCTAGCTGAAGGTGAAGAGAGATAATTATGATGTATTTGTCATTAATATGGCAGGAAAATTGTTATTATAAGAGGGTAAAGAGCCAGCAAAGTAGTGATATCATAACTTCTTTTTTAAGCTGTGAGGAAATCTTTTATAATGAAGAT
The DNA here is from genome assembly GCA_013397245.1 of Thryothorus ludovicianus. Classification (NCBI taxonomy): domain Eukaryota; kingdom Metazoa; phylum Chordata; class Aves; order Passeriformes; family Certhiidae; genus Thryothorus; species Thryothorus ludovicianus. The sequence goes on from VZTB01015788.1 coordinate 20,067, forward strand.
CATATTTGCATGTGATGGCTGCATGAGGTCTGTGAAAGCTGTTCAACATGATTCCTGAGGCTTTTTTGCTAGACTCTCCTAGTTATCTCCGGATTAATTTTTTGAAAAGTACAATGAACATGTTAGTGTCTTATGGTTTAAGCTAATCACGTAATATATCAGAAGATTAACTGCTAGAACATGTATTAAAATTAGACAACAGAGAATTATCTTAACTTTAGAAAATTGATTCTGAGAGCATGTAAAGCTCATTGGCTTTAATGCTAGGGTCAGATGAGCATGAAGATTCAGATTTTAGCTTCTCCAAAATAAATCCTAAATCAAGTTGCATTCAGTCCCCAAATGTATCCCTTAGAACTATTTTTAGAGATAGTTGTCTTCCTTTGATAGAAATAAATATTTTCAAAATTAAAGCTTTTCAGAGCAATAAATGAATTTCAAAGTAACTTTCATAGGAACATGTTGAATAATTTTCATTATGATGGTTTGCTTTTAGGAAATATTTTACTTTTTCATGTGCATGGTATAGTGAAATATGAATTTAAGGCACGTATACAGTATATTAATATTCTGTTTTATGATTTTGTGATTAAATCAAAATAAGATGGTATAGTTCTGAGTCATAGCTCTTACACTCAATCAGGGTGATAGTGTATTTTCAAGATTTCAATAATTCAATATTCATGTACGCCAAAGTCTTACTCATAGAGCAGGAGTCTTCTTGAAAGTCCCTGAATGTGCTTAAATGAAAGGAAGAAGTCACAACAGACCTAGAGTTGTATTTAATATTTTGTTATTTACGTGTTCTTCCAGAAGCTACAGAGAATTAGGGAGGAATGAATCAGATGAATGAAGATGGAATAAATAAAAGTTAGCTCAGGCCAGATAAAAGCTGGTGAAAGTAGGAGAGTGGTTAGGGATAAATTCTTCCCATCTCTCCCTAGCCCTTAATCTTCATGTAATAACTGGAAAGGGAATGTCTTTTATGTTGAACCTATCTTTAAAAAGGACATGAAAGCCAGCATATATCAGTTGTGCTTTTCTGAACTTAAAATTTCTTTATATGTGTACTAAAGAAATAACATGTGAATTTTTATGCAAAGTCATTAACCTGTCTTTACCATAACAGTGACATAACAGCTACCGTTTTAGTCCCATTTCAATAAAATCACTTTTGCATATTGCCCGTAAGTAGAGCTCAGATGAACATGAACCTGTGGTTTTATTGTTGTGTGATGTCTCTATAGTTACAGTGTCTGAGTTCTCTTCAACAGGGCCACAACTATTCTTGTGTCATAAAAACATCACTAAAATGAACCCTTGGTCTAGAATATAAATGCCAGTTTTTAAGTGCACTGTAGTACAGTAAATAATTCAGAATGTTGTATTTGAAAGCATAAAGAAACTCTACCTACTTTTTTTCTGGATTCCCAGTGCATTTTTTGAAGTCGGTAACTGCAAGCAATATTCCTCTATGTTTCTTTTGCTGACTTTTGAATTTGAAAGCCGAGATAGCACTAAACAGGGTTTTTCAAAGTGTATTTTAGCAATATGTTTACAGTCATGTGTGTCTAGACCTATCATGCTGCATTCTGAAACTTTTGCTTTATAAAACTTTGAGGAAATGTGGCTGTTAAGAGCAATTTTATCAAACTTAAGAGGGGAAAAAAGAAAAAAAAGCCATGAAATTTAACATGAAAAGTAGTTTATTTTCACCTTGAACTGAATGTACAGAAATTTCCTGAAGACTATAATCCTGCTCCGAGCTGTTGGAACATGTATTTTGGCCTCTATGGTCTGTCACTTATTATGGGTGTTTTCTTACCTTGAGTTCTCCTCTTCACAAGAGCCTGCTTTTGCAGTGTCAGATTTGAAACTGGTGCTACAAAATTGGTACTAGAAGTCATAGTTTTTTCATATGTCTAATTCCTTCTTTGAACTTCTTGCTTGCTTGCTTGCTGTACTTTTGCAGCAAAGGAAAGAAAATTTTGAGGCATTTTCATTTCCTTTCTGAAAGGGACACTGCGTGTCCTCACAGCTGACAGAACAATGCAAGGTTTGGGTATTAAACCTTGAGCTCTCTGACTCTCCACAGAGTCACAAGCATTGAGATCCCTTTCTGAACACATGTTCAGCTTTTTAGTGTGACATCATTCCTTGCTGGTGGCACTGGAATTACAGAATATACCCACAGAAGCATATGGTATTTTGTAATGCTATTATAATGAGTTGAAATAAGAAAGATTTGACCTTTCCTCCAAAGGGTCACTGTCACAAAGGCTTTTGGAAACCTGTAACTCTACATCAGGCAGATTTTAATTAATGCTGTGTCACAGTGAAATTCCTATTGAACTGTTTGTTATACATACATTAGAGTGAAGCAAGGTGCTTAAGTTAATGTTATTACAGTCAATTATCAACAAATTAATAATGATTAACCTACTTTTAAAATACCTTTATGATGAGATATTTCCCCTGGTTTATTAAACTGTAAGGTCACCGGAGGAAAGATTTTAACTTGCACAATCTTTGCTATTATGGCTTAACATGCACACTTTTCTATCAAAATAACTTCAATGTAGTAATGTTTCCATTTTGATAGGACAAATCTATTTTCTTAATTTATATTTATTCTCATAAGAGCTGACAGAATGTCTAAAAGCTGTCAAGATTGTATCAACTGCCTTGATTTCTAGGAGAAGTAAAAATGGAACTTGATTTTTACACTCAAAGTCTTACAATATGGAACCAAATATTAAGAAACATCTACTTAGAGGATTGACTAAAAGTTATAGAAGCAGGACTGAATCTTTCATATGCTGTTTCTGAAGTGTAATTGAGCATATAAATATGAAGGTGGATATAAATTCAGGCTCTTTCAATGAAGAGAGCTTTCTCATGAAAATACTAGATTTGAGAATTGCCATAGCAACAGTGCTGTTTCAGAAAGAGACTAACACTATATATTTTCACTGTTATATATCCATTTCAACACATTTTCCTTAAAATTACTAATTTTCTGGACTTTGTTATGTTAAGGGAGTGTCATACATGTGTGCTGGCCCCAGGGTCTCTGAAGAAAAATATTTAGTTAAAAGGAATTGATGTGCAAAGCCATAAAATGGCATCTCTAGCGTTTCAGAGGCAGCATGTATCTGAATAAAAAGCAATGATAATATAGCAGTGAAAAAGCAGTGTTAGATTTTTAGTGTAAGTAGTACCCTATTTACCTGATTTTGAATTATTTAATATATTTCTCTGATTTGTTTGAGACAAAGGGAAATCACTTTTGCCAATTAGTAATAATTTTGAGTTTAAAGAGGAAGAAAAAAGATTTTTCCATTTAATAGTCTGATTTGTTTAGCACTTAAAACTCTCACACATGGCATATTGGAGGATATTCTTTACTTAAGGATGAGCTAATTTGGTTTTTGTGCTTTATATGATGTAAATAAATTAATTTCCTTTTAATGTTTGGGAAATGTGCACTTTACTCTTGTTTTCAAGAAATATATTTCAAATATATTCTCTCCAATTTTGCCCTCAGTAATGTATTTTTTAATCTTTCTTTTGAATTAACAAGGCTTCTATTGCAGGACTGTTCTTATGTCCACTCTGCCAGGAAGCTAAATTATCTGAAGACATAGCAAAGAATATATAATTAACAAAGAATATATAATTAACTGGAGTATCCTAATTGCTCTAGTTATGTTTTTAAGTTTAAAAGGAGTAGCAAAGGCTGTCTCTTTTGAAGGCCCATAGAGTGGTTCAAGTGGCTCAGAAAATGACACAACAAAGAAAGATACATCTGATTTTCACCCACATTCTATATTTACAATCCTCTTAACTGGAACTGGTATCTTCTCCATTAAATATGTGTTTAATTTTTTAATTCTTTTCACAGACTTTACTTTGGTGGGTTTATTCCATCCCTTCTGTAGTTCTGTGTGTGGAAAAAGTCCTGTCCATTTGCTACTGCTGGTTCTAGAAAAAGTTATTTGCTGTTACAAAAAGTCCGATTTCCATAAGACATAAATGTCTGAACTGAAGTTAAAGATTTGCAGAATTATAAAATACAATCTCAATGTTCTTTTAGAGACACCACCAATATTGAAGTAGTAATGACAGGATAATCTGAAAATACAGCATTAAATTCTCTTTAGCTGAATTTTTTATAAAGTAGAAAGGGAAATTCCACAATGGGAAACATTTTTATGTTTGTTCTAAACAGCAATCAGAACCTCCTTTTGTTGTCTGAGAATTCTTGTTTCTCAGCCACAAAAATAGATTCCTTCTTTTGAAATCTGTTTTCTATGCCAAGGTCCAACAAATCTCAGTTATCTGCTTGTGCAGGATATTCATTCAATATTAGATGTTTTTTTTGCTAAAGGCCATGACCTTCAGATTCCTGGATTTCTGGCTTTGTATTCAACATGAACCTGCCATAGAGCATGTGTTGGCTTCCTTGTCCTGAGGACAATTTAGCTTCAGTTACATTTGCAGTTAAAAGACAACTGTCCTTTAGAGGGGTGACAAGTCATTTCTAATCTGTATAAATTGACTAAAATTTAAATTTTATAAATTGCTCATACAATTATATTAAGGTAAGTTGAAAGGCAAAATGGAAAACATTTGTGTGTTTGGTAGTGTATTTATATTTTCAATGAGTATAATTAATGACTTCTAAGTAAAAGGGGCACACACAATGCCTTACCAAACTAGAAACTGCTTATGTATAACACTAGACTGAGCTAAGTTCTATTCTGAGCAAAAAAAATGTCCTCTTTCCTTTTAAAAGAACATTCGCTGACTATATGAATGCACATGCTTACACTAAGAATGTAATAAAAGCAAATGAAAAGAAAGAGGCTTAAAAAATCATTTTAAAAGGCCTATCATAAAACATGTTCTTTCCTGCTGTGTCACATGAGACAGTGGAAGACTATTTTATTATTTGTTTGCAGTACTCCTATTTTCATTATCCTCCTCTTCCTCTGCATAGCACAGCACCATTGCAGCTGTCGTGGAGTTGCAGATATGTCTAATTATTAATAAAACAGAGCACCAGCCTTAGAGCAGACTTTCTGTGCCACCATTTAGAGGATCCTGGCCCCGTTTGTGCTCTGGGCAGCTTTTGCAGCTGGTGCCAAGTGTCAGGACACTGATATGCCCCCGTGGCTCTGATGGCATTCAGAAAGGGCTGACCCTTTATGTTTTACTTTATGTCATGAACCAGGACCTCTTACACCTGTCTGGTCTGGCCAGTTGCTGCTCTTCTGTGAGAAAAGGCTGCTGTCAGGTTTTGTTTGCTCAGTTGACCCAAGGCTGCCCGGGTCACTCCTACTTTTTGAGCAGCTTTAAAAGTTTTGTTTGGTTATATCTGTAAGTGATGCACCATATGCTTTGCCATCTGTTGTTTGCGTGCCTTATTTTAAGGAAATATGCAACCATTTTGAATAAAGGCACTTCTATTAAAAGTAGCATTATACTCATGTTTTCCAAGCACACCTTGATAGGTAGAGCTGAGCCAAGTCTTGGTCCTCTTAAAATTGTTGTGATTACAGCAGTCTTGGTGGACAAAAAAAAGCAAAGAGTAGCAGATGGATTAAAAATCAGACTTTCATTCCTGTGACTCTCAGTTTTGCTCTGTTTGTCTAGAGTCACAGCAGGTATTAGGATTCTAAAAATGGCTCTAAAAACATCTAAATGATACCTTAAGGTATCTTTTTTCTTTTTTCACTTTTAATCAGGAAGGACACATAATGAACTATAGAATGCAATTTCTTGCCATCAGCTTGAAGCTGAATTTTGTCATATAAAGATATTAGCTTTGGAAAAGAATTTTAGAGACTTTCCATTTAAGTATGATCTTGGAAGTTTCTGAAGATTTAACTGACAATAAAGAATTTCATACCATGATTAAAAAAAAAGTTTGGTTTTCTTCTCTGCTTTCTCATATCTCAGAATACCCTGTGAGCAAATGAAAGCTAGAAGAGAAGAAAACAACCAGCTCCCATCCTGAAAGGATATCTCTTTTATATTGTTGGGTCTCAAGATTTGGCCAAACGCCAAAATTTCCAATTCACAAAGAAAATTTTCAATTTGATATTAGACTGAATGAGACCAGAATGAAAAATTCTCTAAATTTCCCTGAAATTGGGCATGCTTTGGAGTTTATTGATTTCTCCCTTTCCAAAGCCTTTAGTTCATCCAGAAAAGAAATAACGAATTGTAGAACTTTCAGTTCCAGAAGAAACCCACCAACCCTCAGTGGTGTCATTTGTCCCCCTTACACTGAGATGACCTGGAAGTAGCACAGGCTGAGGAAGGGATGGAGGTGGAGCTGCAGTCCCCAGAGGGAGAGGATTTGTGTTTGTGTGCAGTTTGCCAGCAGCCAAGGCAGGACTTCATCAAAACCCTGACTTGAAACTGGCAAAACTTTGTTGAGCCTGAAGCCTCTCTAGAAAGGCATTTCTGGCAGTGTGAGTGGTGGATGTCTATGAGAATGCCAGGCTACAGGAGATTTTGTGAGCAGAAAACTGCTCGGTTTGCCAAGCAGGCTGCTTGGTCTTCTCTTTCATTTAAATTTGACAAGTAAAACAGGCTCCACTAATCAAGTTTCTTAATGAGATAATTGTATATATTTTGGCATCTTGATTCAGTAAGAATGATGTAATGCTGGCAGGCTGATGTCAAACAGAAGAGATTTGAGCATTACATTAGTGCCACACTCATAGATTCAAGGCTGGACAGGATGCAAAAGAGCTGGGACTTCAGAGGCTCTTCCCTTTTGCCATCCATTTCCAGATGGCTGGATGCTCAATTCTGGAGTTAAACTACTGGTATTAGATTTTAAAAAGGCTGTGGGCACATGCCAGCTTGTAACCTTTTATCTCTTTTAGAGATTTCATAATGTAAGGCCATATTGCAGCATATTCCTTGTGTTCATTGTGGGTTGAGCTGTTTCCTCAATCTTTGTTACAAGTGGTATCTAACCTACATTTCTGCTCTTTGTTGCCCTTGTGCTTTTTTGTTATTTCTTATGCAACAGCTGCACTACAATACTCTTCCACAAGGATAAGGATTCCATAATATCATTATTAATTATTATTTACTTGATTTTATTTTAGTAAAAACCCCTTTTTTTTAAAGCAGAGTATAAATGTTTTTTTCCCTTCTCTTTTCCTGCTTTTATATGTTGAAAAAGGCTTAACAAATTTATCTATAACTTTTTTTAACTTCAAATAATGGAAAAGCAAAAAAACAACATTGTGGAGTTTGCGTAGCTGCTGACTTAATTCTTCAAATTTCTTCTGTAGTTCAATTTGTAAGAAACACTTTTTAATGCAGCAAGTTGAAATACATGAGATTTAGATTTATTTTTTTATATGTACATTAAATATTTGAGTTGTTTGTTTCAAAGCTTTTTCATTACATGCTGCATCATCAGAAGAAAGCTCTTAAAATGTATACTCTTGTGATCTGAAGTTGCCTTGCTTCCCTAAATATGCCAGCATGTGCAAGATATGCTTTGAAATTAATAATATTGAAAAACAACTCAGCAGTTGTATTTGCCTTATTTAATTCCTGCTGAGATGATTATGCTTCTATTAGCTGTGCAATTATATTGCACAGCTCACTTGAAGTATCTCAAGCTGTAGCTTTTTTGATTCTGACTATTTTAGCACTTCACAGAAAACTTCAAAGGTTGAACCACAGTGAATGAATCTTACCAAACAATTTATGTTTCTGACTTTGAATTACATTGGCTAACTTCTGTCTTATTTATTTTTAATAAGCATCATGTTTAAATGTGATATTTTTGCACGTGAAGAAATGTGTTTAGACAAATATAACACTACAGAAGTTAGGTACATGGAAATATCCATGTGACAATTTAAGATTTCTATGAATTTCTATATTAAGCTTTACTTTGAACAAATATTTCAAGCTTACAAGTTTTGTAACCTTACAATGTTTGTTTCTATTAAAAATAATTGCAGGTGAGAGTGAAAGCCTAAAAATGTTAATGTTTGAAGAATAAATGAACAGAAGTGGTGGTTGGAAGACCTCTTTAGTGGTGTTATTTAAAGCAGGGATAATTTGTGGGAATTCAGCTTTGAACTGTTGATGTGATTGTACAAGTAGTTTCCATTGATTAAATGTCAAAGTATCAAACCACCTGGATATTGGTTTGGGATTTGTGTTAGTTTTAATTTAGGTGAGTACTCCACATGGAGGAATGGTGGTTTGGAGGATGGCAGCCAATTTAATCTTAGTCTTATATAGTAAGTTCTGTTTGTAACATATAAACATTACAATCTCTTGATGAAATGATATTGCATTTCTGAGGGCCTTTTGGTGGTTGTTGGGTTGGTCTTCTTTCCACCAGACTCAGCAGTTTTGTTCATTTTATTCAATATTGGATGAAAATGTGACTCCAAGCTAGAGAAATCAGTATTTAAATCTCTGAGAGACATAATTTGTACAAATTCTTTAGCAAAAATATGAAATGCAGCACTGATATGAAACAAGAACTACAAAAATAGTCAGAATGACTCTTAAAAACACAGTATATATTTTACTGCTCTGTGACACAAACAGCTAAATTTGCAGTTTCTGAACTTTCTACAGTGAGGAAAAAAAATCGATGAAGGAATTTGTTTATAATATGTATTGATGTGATCTTAGATTTAATACCCAAACAGAATCATCTTATAAATAAACTATCTGAATGCATATTTCTACTAATGTGCCATTCCCATTGGATCTAACCATCCAAAGCTTATGCTCATTTTATTTTGTGAATTGTATGTACTTTTGAAAACGTGTTGTATTTCAACTTGCATTTTGAATGCATCCATCAATTGTGAGTGATAAATTATCAAAAGTTATGAGAAGTGACTTTCAGCAAATAGTGCCACAGCAAGAAGACTATTGCACATAACAGAGGATTTCTAGTTCACAGCTCACAAGCATTTTCAGAAATTCTGAGACATTTCACACATGAACGGAGTAGGCACAGTATCTTATGCAGAGTAAATCCAACATTTCTTTGCTGCATCAGATTTAATGTGCATGAACTTAGACTGAACGGCACGTGAGCAGAGGTTATTCAGGATTTTTGTCTATGCTGCCCTTGATGAAAGCACTTAGACAAGCAAACTGCACTGCATAGTATATACAGCATGTCACTGCATATTTGATCTAAACAGAAGTGATTTATCCCTTCAAATTATGGAGAAGAAAAGTGGTACCGTCACATTTACAGGCATGGATTTCGCAGTGAAAGTGGAGAATAAATTGAAGAAAAAAGTTGGACTAATCCAAGGTATCGACTTCCTTTGAACAACATTTCCTTGAAACCAGCAAGTTTTTGAAAGCTTCAGGCTGGAAATTTTCAGTTGAATCTCATGGGCATAAAAAAGATCAGAGGTTAATTTAAAGAAATAATACTTCAAATGGAAGGTGGCTAAAATACAGTCAAGAGGAAAAACGTGCAGAAAGTTCTGCTGGGTGTGACAGCTTTGGTGAGAACTTGAAGTCGACTGCATAGGTTTTGGTTTTTGCAGATCAAAAAAAATGCACTTGTGAATTCATCCTCCCCTATTGGCTGGGATTAGGAGACCTTTTGGTTGTTTGGATTATTTTAAAGAGAGTTGAGTGTGTGAGTGTGCTAGGAAAACTTGAGTGTTCTTGGCTTTACAGCCACTTTAAGGACATAAAGGGACTGAGGCATTGGAAGGACCCTTAGGGGCACTATGGTGGCTGAGAAGCTCTGCTGAACCAGCCCCGAGATATGTGACTGAATAATCCTGGTGTGGGCCTTGAAACAGCTCAAATATCAGAGAGGCAGTTTCCATTTGAGAATATCTGAGAGAGGCTGGACTTTAGAAAGACATCTGTCTGTATAAAGGTTATCCTTTTAAAGATGTGTGAGAATCAAGGGATGAATCTCCTCAAACTCAACTCTTGTGAGGCTGAAACTGCAGCAGGTTATGACATTGTGTTCATTGTATCCAGGTGTAGGAAGATTTTGCTGCTTTATGACACAGGTGGCTGCAGGAATAAAAATTTGGAATGTGATATTCATATAAATGATTTGTATGTGATGGGGGTTTGTTGATAGGAATTTTGTGAGGAAAAAATCCTAAAAATTTCTCTGAGTTGTCTAAGACCCCATAGCAATGGGGTTGGAACGAGGTTATTTTCAAGGTCCCTTTTCAACCATTAAAGCATTAAAGTAATGAAAAAAGGAAGGCAAAGCTCAGACTGATGTGAGTAGCTCTCAGTGTTGATCTTTGCTAGTGAGGACAACTGATGTGTGACTAATGTATCTCAATAATGATCAGGAGCATGAACAATGGTAGAGTACTTTACACATTGCAGGTAGAAGAATCAAGTAAAATATATCAAATTATCCTTTTGCAATGTGTGTCATCTTTTTAAATGAGTCCAATTATGAATTAGCTGGAGGAAGAAAGCAAATAGAATATTTTATGATGCTGTATGTGGGAGAGTTTATTAATAAATCTTATCGCTGTGTGTGTACTTGCTTCCAACATGCGATTTTAAAGTTGCCAGAGTATAAATTACTGCTGATGGTGAACAGGAGCCCTAATTTAGGGAAACATTTTTCAAATCATTTAAAACAATCACCTGATCTTAAACATTACTTAAGGAAGTAAATTTTATACTCAGGATTAGGCACAGAATAGTTGTCATAGCTTTAAAAAAAATTAAAATATGTGAACAGGATTCATATTGTGAAAAAAATTAAAATAGGAGCATAGATAACCCAAATTAAGAAGAACAAACAAGATGAAACTCTCATTCAATGCAGGAACATATCACACTGGACATTTATAAAGTAGAAAGCTTCCTTCTCCCATCTGTACAGGGCTTTCTTAAATTTATTTCCATACACATATAATTTTAAAAACTGTATTTACTAAAAGTTAATATTCTTGTTACTATTTTTTCTACCTCTCAGCTATGGTGTCATAAACTATACGGATTTGTCTATTTTGTATAAGAAAATAAATATTCCAAATGGTCTTCAGGACAGATTGCTGAGGCTCAACATTAACACTAAATGTTCTTTTGAGCATTTTAATGAAGTTTAAAATAAATCTTGCATTTCCAAAAAGTTGCCAAGTACTGCAGGGAAGAAAAAGTCCAAAAGCAAGTGTAAGATTAAAATTGTTGCTGAAGCTAGTACAAGTTAGTAATTAAAAAAGACAGTTGGTTGCCTTTTTCATTTCCCTTTTTTTAAGCTTAAGAACCCACTCCTGCTGTGCAGAGTTAGGAGTCCATCCTGCTGCCTCTTTTGTCATCAGTACTTTTGCATGCACATAAAGACATTTTTAACTCAGATTTAACTCTTTGAGGCTCTTAGAAGAGCACACAAAGCTAAAGGGCCCCAGAGGTACAAAGATTAATTGCCTTGTAAGCAATAATTTATTTGTATGCTTGTCATATAAAGCTAAGCCTACTTTAGACAATTAAGTAATCTAGGTGATTTATCTCCTGACCTCCATTTATTATCTACAACCTTAATAGGGGTTTTTGGGGGAGTTTATATGCATTTAGTTGGTTTTTTTTAATCTTGAGTATAGTTCCTCTTTTCCACAGAGGACAATCTTTAAAGATTGATAACAAATGCATTTTCTTGTAACTCCCTTCTGTTTTCAACTATCCTGAATAAAATACATTGAATTAATTTTCTGTTTTCTTAATTATTTTTTCAATTCCATCCCCAAAGAGATACAAAGACAAAGAAAAATTAGTTTCTGCTGTGTTACTTAAGTGTGTAGTTGCTATTGAACAGTGGCAAACAAAGTGGTCTGAGCAAGTGTGTATAAAAAAAGTAGGATTAATAGTGGTAGGCTTTTAAAAGATCAAAACTTGACAAGACAAAATTGGTTATTTGACAGTTACAGAATTGGCAATTAAAAAGAACACAGTGAGTATCCCATTTCTGAGGACAGGAACATGCACTGCTGTTTGATTAAAGCTGGCTTGTAGACTTTATACTTCATTCAACCCTTGCCACTTTGTATAGAAAGGTCCACAAAAGAAATAGCTGTCCACTGAAGTTTGAAGGGTGAGGCAAGAAGATGGAAGAAAAATTGTTTAGAGTGAAACAAGAGGTCAGTAAAAGCTAAGGTTCTGTTATGAAACAAAAAGAAGTTAAATATCGGGAACAATTTACCAGATAAGGTCTTACCAAACTGTAAATAAATTTTCTTTCTATAAAGGTGGTAATTGTTTGTTTATAGCATAGAATTATTCTGGTTTTTTATGCTGTGATGGCATGTCACAAGCTTTATCTAATTTGCTTTTTGCCTTTCTCTCTGGTGGCTGATCTGTGGATTATATTGTCCAAAGGAGTCCATTTGGATGTTTCAGTGTTATGCTTTATTTTTTCATTAATTCTAAACTATCTTTCTTCTTCTTCTTCTTCATTCCTGTAAATATAGTGGACATCCACTACAGCATCTTTGTTTTCCAGCCCCCTAATCCTGGCCCAGACACTGTGCACCACATCTTCACTCACTGTAGGGGTGCAGTCAAACCTCTCCTGTTCATGACCTGGGCTGGGCTGCCTGTGCCTCCTGAACAGCCTGGAGCTCTCCACCCCAAACTCCAATCCTGGCACCAAGCTTAGTGGAAAAAACACAAAACAGTGGTACCAAGAACAAAATAGCTCTGCCCATCTCAGAATCTATGCTTGCGAGATCATTAGGGTAGAAATTATTTTCTCTCTCTATTTCCTTAGGAAATTATTGGAAAATCACTGAGCAAAGAAACTTAAGGATATCTTCACTGCAACTTACCAGAAAAAAACAAACAAGCAAACAAACCAAAACCCCCAACAATACTCATTGCTATTTCTGCTTGCATCTTTCTGAAAGGAATTTTCCTTTTTTTGGTGAGACAGGGATGGCCAAACTTGTCTTGAGGAGCAGTTGCAGGAAGGCATGCGGGTGAAATGGAAGTGTCATTTTTCTGATGTAACATCTTCAGTGATCTTCATTTTCTGTTTTCATAAATTCCAGAAAATTTTACTAATGTCTAATGAATGCTGTGAGCTCAACACGATGCTGATTTTAATCATTAAATATTTCAATTTCAGATCTCTGTTATAGGGACATGTAATTTCTGTGATAGTTGACATATTAGTAGTAATTTAAATATTTTTTGAATCACAGGTGAAAGAAATCTCACTAATGAAAAAAATCAGTGTCTCTTGCTGTTTATTTGGTTTGTAGAAGATGAAAAGTAGTAAAAATTAAGCAATTCTAAAGCATTTTCAGATTTATTTTTTTCAGAGATTATTATTAAAGGAAATTTGAATTATGTTCCTTCTCCAAGTCAGTCATTCATAAAATGTTCTGATTTCATTCTGGATGGGATTTTCAAGTATAATTTCAAGTGAAACTCAGAGAACATTAATTTCCAAGTCTGAAGTACCCCAAAGGAGTCAGTCAAAAAGAGCTGAGTATTACAAGGTAGTCTAGTAATTTTCCTCTCTTTTTTGTTGACATTTTGGTCTTTTTTTATATCCTAGCAATCAGTAATAACTTCAAATATCTTCATTTAAGTCTCACCTCATTAAAAAAAAATGTAGTAGTAATTTCAATTAACTTTTTAAAAGAAAGACCTGCATGAATCTTGGGTTTTCACATAGGGTATAACTGAGCCATTGACTTGATAGTTGTCAGGGTGCTCTTTGAATTTTCAGGAAGAAACTAAAAGTAAAATGCCTTCGGTTAATTCCAAGTCAAAGGGAATTTCAAAAGTCTAGCTTTTTCTTGAAACAAAGTCGCTGAGGTTTTACTCATTGCCAGAAATCATTCTAATATTGTAACTGCAGCATTCTGATTGCTATATATATTTCCCCATGACTTTTAGGAAATGTAGTCACATAAAAAATGTTGACATTAAACAACTGAGAAGCAGTATTTAGACTAATTATACTCTTTAAATAAAGATACCATGCAAAGTCAGACTATACAGAGCAACAAATGTACAGTAGACTAAAGTGCCTCTTGTGCCTGTTTTGAGAGGACCTGCAGTGGAATTTATAGAAGCTTTTTTTTCTATTTTAAAGGAATTAAACCCAAGACTTTTCTGGGTTATCCAGGGATAAAAGAGATCTCCTTGCTCTAAGCTGGCATTGCCCTGCAGGAGACCTGAAGTATGACTTGCACAGGTCCTGATGGTGTTCTCCTCTGTGATAGGCAGCCTACAGCTCTCACACCCAGGGACAGCTCAAATTTTGGACTTACTACAAAGGTAGAATGAAACATATTGCAATAGCAGGCAGAGTACTGCCTCTCTTCTAAAGCAAGCCTTTTGTGTTGGGGGGAGTTTGTCAGATAGATTTAACCTGAGGGACTGGTATGAACAGCAGGGAAAAGTTGTTCCATCCAGTTTCACTGTTCCTTCAAGCAACTCTTTTTCTGCTACAGAAGCTTGGCTTGACTGTTTAGGGCCCATCAAACATTTTCCTTCCTTCTCTTGTATCCTTTTGAGCATATCCTTAATCCTTCTTGATTTGATGGTTTTCACAACAGAGATTAAAGCAGCACTGATTGATAGAAAGCTAATCCTGGGCAACGGCTATTTTTCTATCCCTGAGTTTGGGATGCAGTCTCGAGGTCTTAGGGATCACCTGCTGTTGGTAAATCAGTGCAGGCTGTACTTCAAAGCTCACATCCCATCTGCAGAGAGCTCGGTGTTATGCTGAACAGACTGTGTGTGTGTCTGATTCGTGGAATTAACTGTGACAGCAAGATCATTTTGGCAGATGGTTACTGTGGCATGTGTATAGGTACACTTGAAGGATGATGGTGTTATTCTATTTCCTGATGATCACACTTTTGCTTAAGGAAAAGACTTTCCTTTTGCCTGGTTTCTTTTTTTTTTTTTTTTTTTTAGTATGCAAATATATGAATTGTAAAGCCATTCCTTGGTTTTTTTTTCTTTTTTTCATTTCCTTTAATCTAAGGTAACTGCTGCATACCAAGCATGTCCTTTGGCAAGTAAATGAATGTGCAAAGAGGAAATGTAAAAGGTTTGCCATATTTCCTTTTTCATCATCTCCTAAAATTTCCTCCTACAGACTATTTTCTTTCATTTTGTTTCTTATAAGGCTGCATTCCCTTGAGATATTGTTTAAGCAGCAACTCATGTCTGTCCTCACTTGTGCGTGCCCTGGGCAAACAGACGCAATTGCTGAGTAACAGGCAGCAGAACTCTGAGTGTCAGTGTTTGGTTTTCAGGCTTTCAGCAAGATTGCAAAGGGAACACAAAGCTCCACTGGGAACCTGAGCATCAGTATTTCATTTAGTGGTACAGTTAGATTATGGAGCACTGTGTGTGAAATGGTATTTTTTTCAGAAAACTCACTGATGTGGAAAGAAAGTTCTGAATTTTCTCTATTTCCAAGTCAAATGTATAGATACTGTTTAAAGATTACAGACAAATTCTCAAATTTGAATTTCAGATCAACCTTTTTTTTTCTCTTAACTTTATAAAAAGTACTTTGGTAAAGGAGGTGAGATAAATAAGAAAGTTGCCTTTTCCAGGAAGCTCCTCTCTTATGAGGTTGGTCAATCATGAAGTTTTCTCACACTCAAGAGAGGCAGGTAAGCTTCCCACTGTACTGATAGAGGTATTTGTACTAATGTTAATCAGCTGAATTTGTGTTTAACACAATAGGCGTTTCAGATAAAAACAGTGTATCTGAAAGGACGTTTTAATCTCAATGAGATTGACCACTGAATGAGTGCATGGTTGCAGGTGCTTTATTATATCTTGTTCAGTGAGTATTTACTGAATAGTGACATTGCTCTGTCAGTTATGAATGGATCTATGCCATGAGAATTCTACACAAAATTGATTATATGTCAAATATGTGTAGATAGAAGATAGTAAGTGGCATTACGCTGAATAGTGTAACAATGACTATTGCTATGAGTGCCTTGAGGAATAGTACAATCATACTTTTTCAGCCATAGTTTGCCTAATTTCATCTTTTAAATCTCTGAGATTTCTTATGTTCATTCCACTGGGTATGAAACTTATAAACTACTTCTGGGATAAAGTCTCTTTCTCTCTCTCTCTCTGTCTCTTCTCTCACCTCTGTCCTGGAATTCCTGTTATTAGGAATTCATATGTAGATATTAGCATATAATTGTTATAGGAATTATTTTACATCACTTCTAATAAGATATGAAATGAATCCTTTTTTTCAAAGATACAAAACTTGTCACGTGTCTTTTCTTTTGTGCTTAGTTTTCTGGGCTTAAAATCCATACACAAGTCTTTCTAATTCTCTCATGAAAGCAGTAATGATACTTCAAAGAGGAATATAGGAAAAAAGATACCTTATTTCCATAGGGAACACATAACTTCTGGGTTTGTTTCTGTGAGCAAACTGTTCTCTCTGGCACAAAGGTAGAAACCATGCTTTTGTGATCACACATATTACACAGTAACCCAGATACCTCTGTTACCATTTCCTCACATTCTTTTCCATTCACTTTTTAATGTTCAAAATTCTTTTGAATTAGTGGGTGTTAAAATTTGTAGAATTTCCTAAAACTCAGAACATGATATGGTACAATTGACAACTTCATAAGAACAGTCATTGCTGTGGATAAAATGAGAAGAAAGCTACGGAGTTGCTTAATATGCAGAGTAGAAATAGTTGGTGTTAATCCCAAAGGAATGCAAAGCAGGGTTGTTTTCTGGAGTTTTTTTTTCAAAAAGTGATGTTTCTTTTGCTGAGGTTGATGCATACAGATGTGAGAACTAATGAGTGCATGCACTGGTTTTACACAGCCAGGTTTCAGTAGCAGGGGAGTTATAAGATGGCTTCCATAAGGGTTGATTTAGATTGGAGATAAGGAATAATTTTTTTTACAATGAGGGTGTTAAAACACTGGGAAAGGTTGCCCTGAGAGGTGTTGGAAGCCTCATGCCTGGAAACATTCAGGGTGAGGTTTAACAAGGCTCTGAGCATCCTCATGTAGTTGAAGATACTCCTGTTCATTGTACAAGGGTTGGACTAGATGGTCTTCAAAGGTCTCTTCCAAACCAAGCCATTTTATGATGCTATTAAAGAGAAGGAAGATGTTTTAAGAGCTGAATTTATGTCTTATTATCCTAATCTGATTTGACTGATAATAAATTAAACTAATTTTCCCTAGCCAAGTCTGTTTTACTCATGATGGTAACTGGT
This sequence comes from Thryothorus ludovicianus, assembly GCA_013397245.1. Taxonomy (NCBI): domain Eukaryota; kingdom Metazoa; phylum Chordata; class Aves; order Passeriformes; family Certhiidae; genus Thryothorus; species Thryothorus ludovicianus. Next base: position 37,321 of record VZTB01015788.1, read on the forward strand.
GAGTGGTCTCTGTTCTTGCCTTCATCCGTGAGCCTTTTGTTTTATCTTCTCCCCTCAGCCAGCTGAGGACGGCACCTGGCATCGGGCAGGGGTCACCCTACCACAGTGTGCATAAATATGATTTTTTTTTTCAGAATGAAATTAAGTATGGGGTTGTTTTTTTGTTTGTTATTAATGCATGTTTGTTTTGATCTGATTGAATCTGAAGAGTATCTGGTAGGACCATTTCCAGACGGCAGCAATTCTGTTTAAACTGAATTTATCCTGCTTCTCCTGCCTACTGTCAGCAGGGTTCATACAAAAGAGGGCACTGTAGGTATCTTTGGGTGTGTCACATGAATGCCATTCAAAAGCCTCTCATGTATACAGTTGCTGCAAAAGCTGCTGTGGGACTAAAACAATTATGGTAAGCCAGGTTTCCACAATAAGTGTAATTTCCATTAGATTTTATTTTCATTAAAATACAGCTTTGTCTCTTGAAAAGTAGTTAGCTTTCACTGTGAACAATAAACTGACAGTCAGTTCTTTTTTGTCACAATCTGATATGTTGTTTTTGACAGTGTCAATTCCAACATTGCCTGTGGTACTATGCAGTGTTCTTCAGAACATTTTTTAGCTTTGGGTGGTATAACTAATGTGGCTGGATTGCATATTTGAGCAGAGTCTTCAGCTTTCTGAGATACTTGAACTCTGCTTCCAAGTATATTCCTGAATTTTATGAATATGTGAGACCTTAGGTTATTTTATGAACTGTTTTTTGAAGCAGTATCTCTCAGCCACATGTTTGTGTCACATTTAATGTATTGTTGAGACCAATGACAAAAACATATCCAAAACTTCTGGATATGAGAGTGACTTTGATGTGATTAGCAGTGAAGTCAAGTACTTGCAGCATCCTGTGTCAGCAATTTATAAAGTGTTTGATAAGTAATCTTGACTGAAGAGCCATAAAAGCAATTCCAGGGTATAAACCTGGGACTGGATGGCAGACTTTGGAGTGACAGTAGGAGAAGAGGCATATTTGATCTCTACAGAAACCTAAGAAGGAGCATATGAATTTCCTGCAGTATTTAAGATCTGCCTGATAAATTGACTTACTGACCAGATTGTATTCTATCTTCTGAGAGCATATCTCAGTCCTGAGTTCTTATTTAAGTTTAAAGAGAATGAGTCTGATTCTAGATGGAAAAGGTGTTTTTTGCTTGTTTGTTTTGTTGTTTTAATTTCATATATACTTCCTCCATTACTGTATGCTCACCTCTGTTCATTAGTACCAGGTATACTTTAAGTTAAAAGTAGCATTTCACTTTTCTTACCTTCTTGCCCTTGGATCTTGGAGCTGGTTTTCTTATCTGGATCTAGATGAAAACACTTACATTACTTGACCAGTATGACCTCTGAATTAAAATAATTTATTTTTTATAATGATAGTGGAATTATTTCTCTTTTATTGGGATGAAGGGAAGATAGAAGGAACAAGTGCATTTCTTTTCAATTGGTGGATCTGAGAAACTCAGTGATCCAAATTAATTGTTTTCTTAGTGTCAAACTGGAAAACATGAACAGAAGTCAATTTTCACCCCCAAGGAACTTGTCTCCTAAAAAAATATTTTAGAATACAAGTTTATCTCATGTCAGATACAAGTTTATTTCATGTCAAACTTTGCTGGTGATATAATTCTTTTTTTCAGTGATATTTATACTTTTAATGTCATACTGTATTTACTGTGGGAGTACATGCATCTTGCTAGTAAATCCAAGAAAATACCAAATAATTATTTCCAGAATGTAAATCTTAATCAGAGATCCCTTAATATAGGAATTCTGTTCAATTTTGCTTTTGATTTCTGGCTGCAGCAAAACATGGTGAGACTAATCAATAGGATAGTTAAAGTTGCTATTTTGAAGAATATTGTTAAAAATGTATTCTTTTATCAGGTTCTGTACTTTTGCCAGTTATTTGCTTATTTCAAGACAGTCAACATACATTATTAAAGCATCTAAAATAAATCATGCAGACCATGCTTCTGGTGTGGTTCAGCTTATTCCGAAAAACATAAAGCAATGGAACTTCTTAGAGCTGAAAACTAATGAGGATGGACCTTTCTGTCAAATTCCTCCTCCATGCAGCTCTCCAGTACAGCAGCAGCCGGAATGGTTGAACACCTCAGAGCAAGTCAGCAGCCAGTAGTGCTCCACATTTCAACTCAGCTGTTGAGTTTGGGGCATTGACACCTTACAGGTTTAAAGGTGGAAGCCCTGGTGTTGTGGTCAGTGTTGGTGTGAGCAGGCAGCTGAGGATTTGGGGCTCAAGGGTCAGAAGGGAAAGCCCTCTGAGGGAGGAGGTGGCATCACCTTCCCCACAGGACCTTGCAGCTGGTGGCAGCTGGTGGCAGACCCCTGCTCCTGAGCTCCCTCTGTTTCTGTGCCAGCCCTTTTGGCAACAGCTCCTCAGGGCTGCCTGAGCCTCTGTGGCCCTGTCTGTGGCTGCATTTACAGGGGAGTCCATTTACACAGGGAGGGGCCATAAGTGGGAGCTTTGGCCTCTTGGCTTCCCACTGAGTGTTTAAACATGCCCCTGACACTGAGCAGCCCTGCAGTCAAAACATCAGCAGCAAGATAAAACAAACTCTTCTGGAGGTTTAAACCCAGCTCATGCTAGTGAGTAAACTGACCAACACTTGGTGAATTCTGTTTTGTTGTGACAGGAACAGCCAATATCAATTGTTAAAGTGACTTTGATAACACTTGACTACTGCACAGCAGCTTTCTCTCTGGCATCTCTTGCTTAAAACCCAGGATTCCAGAAGACCCTGAGGCCACACTAACATGACCTGGATTTCCACTGAAACTCAAGATGAAATGTACTTTTGTCCTTTATGCTGCCCAAGTGCCTGCCCTTCCTGGCCCTTCCTCAGGGCACCTCCAGTAGGGAGGATTTGACACAAGCAGTGAAGAGGCACTGGAGCTCTTGCCACTTTGCCTCTTGCATAATTCCCACCAGGTCCCAATTAACCTGTCCTTGATTAAGAACAGTTAATTGCAGTGGATCTTGCATACTCATAGAGAGGAACACCTGAAATAGTATAAATTCCTAACTAAATCTCATTACCTAGAGAACAATAAAAACTTCTAAAAGGAGTCCTAAAAGCATGATAGTTACTGTTCTGTTTGATCCAGTTTTAATAATGTATAAGGCCTCTAGTTTCTGCTTTATGTTTTGGGGTTTTTTTTTTTAAATAAGATTTCATGAGTTTTTTAATTAATTGAGAATTGTGTTATGAAACTGGTGTACTAATTATTTTTCTCCAGACATCAACAATGTTACCAACAAAAACTTTAAGTGCCAGGATATTTTTTTTAACAAAAGAAAAGAAGATTGCAAAAGTTATTTGTTACAGAAGAAATAAGGATAATGCTTGGAACAGAAATAATTTAAGTATGAAATGCCTTCAATTTTTGTTTTAAAAGGATCTGAAAGAAGAGTATATATGTATGTATATGTTCATGTATTTAGTGAAGGATGAATATATATAGAAGTATCATAAGTGCTAAAACATGAGATACCTTATTGTTACATGTTTGTGTAGTGTGAAACAATTATATAGTTCTTTATGCACAAATGATTTTTCTAGGAAAGGTAATTGATAGTTAACAGATACCAGATAGTTTTCACTATTGGTTAGTGAAAGAAGAAAAAAATACCTGTCCTGTCATCTGTCATAAGATTTTTTCTCCAGACCTAGAGATAATTGTGTGTTTCAGCCTTACCAGCTGCGTGTTGTAAAAGGAAATCAGTGTTAATTTGAAGCACTGGAATGTCAGCAGAATTACGAGAGGTAAATTCTCTCCAAACTATGCAATAGGACTTTAGGACCTTGCATGGATATCTAAGTGGAAGTAAATGTTCCTGTAGAGGAAGATGCTCTTTGTGATGTTACTGTTTGATCTCTGGAAAGCGGGGAGAGGAAAAATTGCACATACTGAAAGCAGCAGCATAATTATTTTTCTGCAGAAAGGTTGCCAAAAGATTGATAGGGTGAGTGTGCTGACAGCATGTGCAGGTGGAATGGGGTCAGGCTTTCATTGAAGTATGGGTGTTGTGATGTGCATATTTGGTGGGAGCAGACGACCTCCTAAAATCTAGAAAACTCTGCTGGTTTGTTACGGGCCTTGCGGTTTTGCTTTCAGAAAATTGTGTGGATGATTCTATGCACATTTATGCTGTTTTCCTCCTCCTCGCTCAAGTCTCAAATACAGATTTCAAAGGCAGATAGCTGAGCACATTCTCAGACATCTCAGTCGAGGTGGCTGATTTTCTGACACACAGAACACTTGCAACTCCTACTTGAAAAATGTGCTTTGTTTGCTTTGTTAGATTGGCTTGCCTGAAAAAGAGTACAGGCTATGTTAGTAAAATACATATTTATATTTTACACCATACAGTAAAAGTTCTTCATTTCTGTAGCTACAAGAAATTTTTCTTCATTAATGTAACCTCAGACTAACATGATGTTTCTTTCTATTTAGTGTTTTCATCCTAGATATAATGACAAGAAAAGTAGACAGTGAAAATAATACTTTCCATTGAAGTCACTATTATCAGAATAGGATATATTTCTCTAGAAAAGGATTAAATCCTAAATGAAACTATAAACAAAGAAAGATTTGCTTCTTTATTTTATATATTTATTCATATTTTCAGTACATGTAAATGAAAGCAGGGTTTTCTCAATCTTCAAAAAAACCTATCTAAGAAGTCCACAAATTCATTCTAAACACATAGAATTAGCTAACAACTGGATACAAATTAATTGCTAGAGGTCTCAAAAAATTGATTATTTTGCTATGATCAAGGGAGAAATACAAGACCTTGTGCTATGGGCAAAAAGTCAGTTCTGTGAATAAATATCTGCACACTAAAGGCAGACATATGTTTAAATGACTGTATTTGTGCTTTTAAAGAGTTACTATTCCAAAGCTGAGGCAGCCCAAAGTAAAGGAAATCAAGTAGCCCACACTGCATTTGCAGTTACTGTCAGCAAGAGATTGCTGCATCCTTAGATGCACCATGAAATCTCTTGCAATCTGAATAGAACCTAAATTGAAGGCTCTTTTGCCTGTTTGTAAAAATAATATTTTCTGAAAACAGGGCCCAACTTGCTAAAGAAAGCTTTTTTTAATCTTCTGTTAGATGAAAGTAGCATTTGAATATGAAGTTTGGGCTCATCTTTATTCTGGGACTTGTAGAATTTTAAACCATAACAATGATAGATGCAACTTGCACAGATTGCTTTCTGCAGGGCAAAGTTATACTTTTGGCTTCCATTCATCAGCATTTGATTCTCCCTTAGAGGACTAGCTCTTACCCTTTTTTATCTTGAAAAATGTGTTGGGAAACTAGAAATGCCTTAATTATACTCATAAGCTTATCTTCACAATGGAAAAGACCTTTTTATCGTTCTTTTTAATCAGGTCATTAGCATGAAACTCAGAGATGTAATCATACCAGACTGGAATTGGGGTCATGCCATAGGCTAGCTGAATAGGAGGCTTCTTGGCATGGTGATGTATAGCCATTTCACAACAATGCTTTTAACTCAGTAACTCTGCCCTTTAATTATATTTTAAATTTCATTTGAGAAATTTTTATCAGTATGTAAATTCTTCAGTGAATGGTCTCATTCTAAGACTCAATAAAAGTTTTGCTTATGGACTGGGAAAGAAAATTACTTAAAAGCTTGATGGGGGAATGGAGAGCATAAAAAAAAAAAACCACAAAAAAAAACCAAATCCAACAAACGGTTCTTAAAAGAACTTAGATATTTAAAAGAGAGAACTTCCAAGGGACCAGAAATGCTTGGTAAACCAGCAGAAATGCTTCACTGGTTTGCTCCATCATTAATCTAAATCATAGAATCTTCAGATACAAATGCTCTCTTTCAAAAAAAGTGTATATTTCTTTCTGTTCAAATGGTATCAACCAGCTCACAAGGAGGGGCTGCCATAAAGCCTAGTGCAAAGGCCTTCTGTTGCCAAAAACAAAAGAAACAGATCAAGCACACCTTGCATTGAATCTTTCACTCAGGTGCTTAAAATGCATTTGACTTGCTGTGCTGTAGCCCTTAATTCAACATCTCCAGAACTGTAACACTCACAAAACTCTTCCTCTGTCTAGCAGACAGGAGAATAAACTGTGCTTCTGAGCGTGGTGCCATGTGCATGGATTTCTGTGCCTCCAAAGGCTGCTGGAGTGTGCCAGGGCACTGAAAAATTGTCTCAAACTCTCCAAACCCTCACACAGAGCTTGTGCTTTAGGCAGAATCAGAAACTTAGAGGAGTTTAGATGTAATTAAATGAAATCAAGTGGGATGATTAATTTGAAATCTAATTGCTAAACTGCTAAGATTTGCTTTACAGAACTGCAAATAGAGGAGAACTAGGGTCCTTTAATTTCTTTAAATTATTGCATAATGAATTTTTTCTACCTTGTATAAAAGATAAATGTTTTGGCAGCTGCATTGCATTGATTTCCATGTTTTTGTATGACTCATCTATAGTCCAAGAAATAGAACTAATTCCTTCTTTCTAGAGCTTCATTTTATTTCCAGACTACCAGTCCCTCTCTGGTGTATTGCCAAAATTAAGGCAGATTTTGACATGTGCTGTGTCCTTTACATGTCATGTCTATGCATTGCATGTGGGATATGCAGGATATTGACACTGATTCATTTTTTCTCCTAAGGTATCTCAAACCATGTTGAATTCTTGTAGGACTGGCTGTGCTGTGTGGTAGCCGACAGAACTCAGTGCGTTGGATTTCACAGCGACAGCTCAGCTGTGCTTAGCAGGGCCCTGTGTAAAACAGAACCCGTGGAGCCCCAGGTGAATTTCTTCTGCCTAACCTAAGAATTAGGGCAGTGAGGATCTGTGCTTCCATGGAGAATGGGAATTCCAAGGGGCAGCAGCTGAACTGGGCCAGTGAGAAATACACCCATCCCCTTGCTTTTTGGCAGCATTGGGTGTGCTCACTTAACACGTTAGTGTACTTCTCTGAAATCATGTGTGGTGGTTTCAAGGGCTCAGCACAAAAGTGAAACAGCCAGAGCAAATTTTCTCTCTCTCTTTTGTCCAACAAAATTGTTTTCCTCAAGATGAAATGCATTTCATCTCTTTATCACCCTAGTTCTGTGTCTTAGTTGCACATATTCTATATCATAAAAAATTTAAATACACATTTTTAAATGTGTAGACTCCTCTTATAACTGTTCAGCAGTGTTTCTAAAAACAAATATTACAGTGCCTTTTGTCATCTAACTTTATAGTTCATCTTAATAAAGGAGGATTTCACCCAGTACATAATGGAGTTGCAGTTCTTTCCAGGCAGCTCAGCTCACTCTAAGCAGTAACTTGTGATCAAAAAGATGCTTTTTATTTTGCTCTCTGCTCTTTTTAAGAGCAGATAGTCAATCTCTTTTCAACACAGTCTCAGTAATAACAACTACAGCAAAAACACAGCACACACTCCAACTGTAACTTGGTAGAATTGTACTAGGTTGATTTTTTTATCTTCTGCAGTCTTCTCACGTGTTTGAAAAATATGGAAGTGAAATAAATATGTTTAGTCTACATTATATGACTCTCTATATGATATGTAATGGCGGCATATTTTTGCAAATATTTAAGCAATTTTTGAGATTAAATAGCTCTTCCTGCTTTACTACTGTCAAGAAAAGAATCTAATACATATTGTGTTTTTAACACATGGATTTATTTATTTCAGAAAACAAATGAAAGGTATATAGATCTTTTTCTTACACGATCTCTGCTTCTCTTGGGATGTATAAGTGTCATAAAGAAAGGTTCTGAATGGTTTCTAAATGGAGCAAATATCATTGTTGATGTTGTCCTGCTTCTTTGTCAGTATAGGTTTCCTGCATAGCTGCAATAAATGACTTTTGGGAGTGTTGGAAGTGCAGTATACACAAATAATTTGGAATAGGGAAAACCTGGTCTTGAAAATTAAGCTTTTGATAAGATTACTTTTCATGTTCATTGTCCACTTAACTGTCCAGATGTGTTGTGACACTATGTAGTATTCTGAAATAAACAAAGGATGTGGTTTGCTTTTATTTTCAGAACTATGTATGTGTCTGGAGAAAGACATAAAATGTGTAGACTATAAGACACATTTTCTAAACACAAGAAAAACATGGAAAATATTTTGGGGTTTTTTTTTCTTAAATTTTGTCTTATGTAATGTTAGGAGTATCTGTGTAGTAAAACACCAAGAGGGCATAGATGTGACAGCTTCCTACTGTGATAGTTATTCAGCATGTTTCATGGCACAAGTTCTTGCCAAGGAAAAGGAACAAGCTTGTAAGTTTGATGTTTCCATCACCACCCTGAAAACTAAGAACTTTGTGCCAAATGTAGTGCGTGTAATTATTTTGTCCAAGAATAGATTTATTGTTTATTAAATGTAGGAGGACCTTGGAACTATACAGACATTAACAGTAAACTTTTTTTACTGAGAACTTTATCCTTTCTTACACATTGTTTCAGCTGTTTACATCAGTATTGTTATACTTAACCTAGTTTAAATAACATCTCCAAATACATACATGGAAGGAAAGAAATTTGGTAATAAAGTATTCTTCATTCAAGTAAAAAATGAAGTATCATGGCTGAAAGTTGAAGTTAGAAATATTCAGACTTAAAATACAAATTTTCAAGTAAAGACATTCATACCTGGAACATTGTACATTTTTATGTGCCTTAATAATGCCATTTTTAAAAATATAAATTGACTGAACAGCAATAAATAAGTACAATGTTTATAATACAGTTGCATTTTGCAGAGTTAGCTCTGATGTACATCAGACTCATTCCTAAGTACTTTACTGCTTGAGTGACAATAGATAAGTAAAACAGTTGGAGAAAGGTTCTTACTCTGTACCAAAGATGTTGCTGGCCCACCTTAAAACTTCCCCAAATATTTTTTCTTGTCACTGCTGTGAAAGGTATCCAGTTAAGGACATTTGGAACAGCTGTAGGTGAGCAAGGACAATCTGCTCATGATTCAGTGCAGCTACCATTGCACTTAAAATATCAAATAAAACCAATTCAATTAAGAACACACCAAGTAGACAGATTGTGCACTCCCCTCTTTCAAAGTCATTCTTCTGAAGAAAATTGCAACAAATTTCCATTGGGGACTATCTCTGATGCTCAGTTAGTGCTGGGTCTTGTTCTCAAGTGCCATAAATCATTTCCTCTTCCCCACTTTATCTCTAGCACTCCCATTTCAGGCAGCAAGAAACCACCACCAGAAATCTTAGTGCTCCAGCATCCCAGGATAAAATGTGGAGCTTTGTTCGCTATTCATTATTTCTTTGTGTCTTTGTGTGCTTCTTTGTTTGAAAGTAAAAGTACTTTTGTGTAGATGTGGCTGCACATAAAGTACATGTACGGTCATTCATGTACATGTTGAAATTATTACTATTATTTTTTTTATACCATTTAATGACCTTGATTCAACCACTGTTCTGTGCAAATGAATCTGACCTTGTGGAGCTGCAGCATGCAAACATCTTGGGGAAGGGCAGCCAGCACACAAAGGCTGCATTGAGTGTGTGGGCAGGCAGGAATGCTGGTACCAGGCAGCTCTCTAAAGAATGTTCTTTTGGCAGAAACAGCCGTGCTAAAAATGAGGGGGAAAAAATGAATTCAAAATTTAGAGCTGGCCTGCAGTTACGAGGCGATAAGAAAAGTTGGCTGTTCAACATGAGCTGCCAGTTGCATATTCTAGGTCCTTGCTATTCTCAGGCCCTCCTACAGCCATGGCCCCAACCAGTGTTTTGATACAGCACAAAGTGGCTGTTTATTGCTATTGACTGCTGAGGCCTGTGCTCCAAAATGCGTTCTGTCAACAGAATGTAAGTGAACTTGGCATTTTAAAGCCCAGCTGCTGCACACGCCTAGATTTCTTGGAATTGCCATGCAGCAGGACCGGTGTTGCAGTCCCCAGCTCAAACTGAAAATGTTGCACAGGAAGACGTATCATGTGAAGGTCAGATTTACCTGAGATCCTAAAGGTTTTGTGCTTCTTTGTTTTTCCCCACACCAGTACAGTAAATATATCTTGTCCTTGCTTTGTTGCCTGTCAAAGGCTACACCTTTAGCTTTCTAAATTTTGTTCAGTATGCTCCATATGGAGAAAAAGGTCATATTCAGTGCAAATAGCCTTCATATGAAAGGGAAACATGATTTCGTATACAGGACATAATATTGCTGTAAAAGGAACAATCAAAACCTCTACTCTGTGTTGCACTGAGGATTTTTCCACTCTTTTGAAAAATCATTGTTTCTGTGACTCTTTTAAGAACTCAGATATATTGTTTTCTATTGCTTCCATAGGAACTACAGGCAGAAATCGATGCTCACAGTGACATCTTTCACAACCTGGACGAAAATGGGCAGAAAATCCTGAGGTCCCTGGAAGGCTCTGAGGATGCAACCCTGCTGCAGAGACGTCTGGATAACATGAACCTCAGATGGAGTGAACTTAGGAAGAAATCTCTAAACATTAGGTAGGACCTGAATCTAAGCAAAACCCTACCATTGGTGTACTAGATGGAATGCTAAAATGTGCAAGCAAAAAGGTTTAATTCTTTTTCCCTTAGTACTGTTTTTGTCTATTTTGAAATTATTTGTTCTACTTTGGATGTTGGCTTAACTTTGTAAGAATGATTAGTTTTTTTGGTGTGAAAATGATAGTAGAGAATTAGGATCTAAGGCATATGATAAAGTTTTGTAATTACAGAAAGAAAGATTATCATATTTAAACAGTAACTGTACCCCCTCTAAATGTGAGTTCTTTCTAGAACTGAGTATGTCTTATCAGTGAGTCATGAAAGTGATTAAATAACCAATATTTATGATAAGCTTTATTTTAAAGACTACTATTTCCAGTGCAAAATTAAAAATACCTACACAAATAAGAAGAAAAATTATTTAAGATGTTAACTGTTGTCAGAAGAGTGGACAGAATTGCTAAGTAAAATCTAGGGAAAAAAGAAATCCATAGGTAGTATCATGAGAGGAAATACTTTTGTTTACAAGAAGAAATATAATAAATGGTAACATTAAAAATTATCAAGTGATCATTCAGGCTTCAATGGACTGAAGATTTCATTTCAAAAGAAACTGTCCAGGAAGCTTTTCTCCAGAAATACAGCTTTTGCAATAGGCAACCCAGCTCAGTTGTGCTCAATCTTGGGCATTTTTTCATTTTCTCACTGGCTGGTGGTAGTTCAGAGGGCAGCAAAAGACAGAAGTGTTTTCCAAAGTAATGTATGAAATATTAGCTTTTTTCAGCTCAGGTCCTGAGGGAGGTCAGGCTGTGTAATGACAGAAACCATCTTCGTTTCATCAATCATTAAAAATAAATGAAGGCTGTGATGTCGAAAAGATACTAGTAACTAAAGAAAAAGAGACACATTCCTCCTTTTTTTTCCTTCTGAGGAGGAAAAGAAGAGGAATAAAAACCTTCAAAGTGTCTGAAATTTTTTTGTTTGCATGCATTTTACCCATGAACTTGCTCAAATACAGTAATTTTTCAGATAAAGATGAATAGTCCGTTGTCCAAATATCAGTAATTAAATTTATGGGACATTCTGTTTTTCATATTTTGCTATTTTGTGTGTTGCTGTTATTGAGTCAGAAGCAGTAAACCCCAGTTATATCACAGTGACTTTCTGCATTGCACATTCAAAGGAGCAAACCTCCCCTCTAAAATCTGTGCTTCCAATAAAAAGCCTAAGGTCTTCAACAACTTATTGATCAGGATAAGAAACAATTCTTAAATTCTCAGATATTTGGTTTAAGTCTCCTAAAATCCTGTGGTCCTTGCTCTGGTTGCCACCTCCTGCAGCTCTCCATGAGTATCCCTGCTTCTCTCCCCCTTGCTACTTTCAGAGGTGTCATGGAATGAAAAAATGGTTTGGGTTGGCAGGGACTGTAAAGATCATCCTCTGCCAACCCCTCTGCCATGGGCAAGGATACTTTCAGATTGCTCAAAGCCCCATCCAGCCTGGCCTTGAACACTTCCTGGGATGGGGCATCCACAACTTCTCTGGACAGTCTGTTCTAGTGCCTCACCATCCTAACTGTAAATAATTTATAATGTATAAACATATATATAGAATCTAAGTCTTTTAGCATGCAGAGCCTTCTCTAGACTTCACAGCCTGCAGGACTGTCCTTCTCCTGCTGTGAAGCATTTTCACCCCAGCTCCCAGATGCTAAGAGAAGAGATCAGAAGGCCTGGTGTCCTTCACGTGTAGCATTTAAGTTTGAAAAAAGGGATTTTTGCATTATTTCATATATTTCACATGCTTTGAGAGCAGCTGAATTTTCTGTCAGCGTGTGGCTGATCTGTCCCTTTCCTTTCCCTTTCCTTGCCACTTTAATTACCTGATGTAAGAAGTTGGAAAGAAGATAGGATTCATATAGAGCATTTCAGAGAAATGCAACTGTCCTCGACTTCATCAATTCCTCATTTCCATATCCTAACTAAGTAATAAGGTTTGCAAACATGCTGACTCCAAATTTTTCACATTTCTTTATAGAACATTATATATCAAGTAAAAGAGTAGAATTCTTAATGTCAGAAGTGAATGATTTTATGTGCAACCGCTGTAGAAGAATATAAATGTTATATGAACAAAGCTAGAACTTAAATAGAAATGTATGAAATAAAAGAAAATTTGTTTCCATTTCCCAGTGCATTTTTTCTCTTTACTGTTTTGTAATACTCCTTTGGCTTGAGTTACTAGGAGGATTTCTTATGTTACGTAGAGGTGAATTAGGATTTATTTTCCAAACCAGAAATTAAAAAAATAGCACATTCATAAGTCCAGAAAGACAAAATTTTAGTGAGGTTTATCTATGCTACAGAGAAAATTGAGGATTTTATCAGTCCAGCCCCAGAAACCAGTTGCTGAAATTTAGAAGCTCAATACTTGATCCCAAAAAAATGTATTTATGCATATACAAAGGAAATATTTAGAAAATGTCCTTATGATAGAGACCTTTTTTGCATAAAATTACATTTTTTCTTTTAATTTTCCCAGTGTTTCACATAGTTTTATTCACACTTTTGTTTAAATGGCACTGATATTTGTCTTGATAGTGTATGAGGATTCTATTGGCTTTAACAATTTCCTTATGACTTTTTTAAAGAATGTCATTAGTTCTCTTACTTTAAAAAATTAACAGAATAAGTCTTGTGTAAGTTGAATGGTTTGTGTAGTGGTTTAGGAAAATGGCTGCTCTTCACTGAGTTGGAAAACTACTCTCTACATTTCAGGTAAATAATGTCATAGTAATCCTAAGTGATGACTACATTTCTCATGCTAGTCCTGCATAATATTTGTGCACTTCCAGTGAGACTGACAATTCAGCACAGCCATTACTCACTGCTGAAGAGGAAAACTAAAATGCCAAAAAAAAACCCAACCAATCAAAAACGAAAATCAGGAGACGTGAAAAAAGCCCAGACTGGGGAACCAAATTTAAATCTGTGTTGCCAGAATCTAATTTAAAGCTACTGGAGCTATTCAAAAATCATTAACTTAATGAAACAGTAGGCTCTTTCTCAGTAAATAAGCTTGTACATTTTGGTTTTTACTTCCACTGTGACTGAATCTGTCTTATATTTAACACATGCTTTCAGATCCCATTTGGAAGCCAGTACCGACCAGTGGAAGCGATTACATCTCTCTCTTCAGGAACTTTTGGCATGGCTGCAGTTGAAGGAGGATGAATTAAAACAGCAAGCACCCATTGGTGGAGATCTTCCCACTGTGCAGAAGCAGAATGATATTCATCGGGTAGGTTTTAATTTTTTAATTTTCTTTTAGTCATTGCTTTTTCCTTTGCAGGCTAGTGCTGCCTGACACAGTCCTTGTTGGAAAGAATTCCAGCTATAACTTTCAAACACAGCAGAGAAAATCAACCTTTTGGAGAAAGAAGTGTTAATGACCATGAGACCTGGCACAGGCAGATTTCATAGCCAGAAAATTTTTTGAGGATTAAATAAGTAGTTCTGATTTTTTTTCTAGATCAGGCATTCCAACTTTATGTATACTTTTTGAAATGCTAGTTTGGATTTTGTGACAAGAGTAGCTGGTATCAGCTCTATTGCACAACTCTGCACCATGAAACTATTGTGATAACTGTCTGTGGTTTGTACTGGTTTCATCAGGGAATTCTTATGGAAAGACCATAGCAGAGCACCACATGAGGGACCATTCTAGACCAAGATTGTTATTAAAAGGGAACCTAAATAGAGCACTTTGTACAGGAAGTTTGTGGGTTTTTTTAAACCCACCAAATGAATGACCCCCAGAATATTACTCCAGAATAATTGTTCATGCAAAGATTCACACTGATTTTTTGTTGTGGTGAGGGCATGCTTAAGTATACCTCCAGTGGTTAACCAATTCTCACCAGTCTGATGCTAACCCAATGCTTGCTTTCACCTAAACAGTCTTTAATTTCATATGGCATTGAGGTCCATTCAGGTCTGAATGTGAAACCACAGTTCTAGTACCTCTATTGTACAATATACATTCAAGCTCTCCTCTCCTTCATCTACATATGTCTTTAATTAAAATAATGACATTACAGATTTTTACTTCCTGTTTGATGTCAAATTATGCTTCAGTTGCTATCTAAAAATTATTTCAAACAAATGTAATTTTTATTGAAAAATTTGAATTATCAGTCTTACAGTTTGATTTCATGAGAATATTCCAAATCAAATGATCATCCTCTCAAAACATTGTGATGTATATATGTAACTTCCTTTGTGGAACTTGCCACAAAAGGTATTGTTTCTGAAGTTCCTAAATTTTTTATTTTATTGCTTCATGAAGAAATGTGAAATGGTGCTTTAAAACAAAATAAGATCAGTGTTCTTTCTGTTCATCAGGTAGCTGTATGTAAATATTCCTCTAATATATTGCCCTTTCTCATGGGAAAGGACATATCTGAGAACAGATCATAAGATCAAATTTGCAGAGCGAACATGACATATCTTGCTGCTTTAAGAACTTGAGATAGTGAAAAGTCAGGAAGTACCATAATCAGCCAGACATGGATTTTTCCACAGGAATACAGGCATTCATCTACTACCACAAACTCATGAGAAGTAGTGTCAAAACGGTTTGTCAAGCACCTATCTTCATCAAATGATGGAAAAGAGAAAGATGAACAAAAAAATATCTTCCTGTCAGTGGCAAATTTTTCTAAGATAACGTAATGCTTTTCTGCAAGGGGCACCTTCATCACATTTCCTAGGTCTTCCCTCTGGAGAGGTGATGTGTAGGATGTGTCTTTCTCACAAAATTTTATGTGGGACTTAAAGAACTATCACAGAGACAGTAAGGTGAAAACATCCATGACTTTACGGGGCAGCATCATTCCTTTTTTCACCTTTCCCCTAAGAAAGTTAAGACGTGTTATATATAACTATGAAAGTTAAGGGAAGCCTGAGGTGTGTTTTAGCCATAAAGTAGCAACTTCTATAAAGTAGTTTTAAAGCCCATCTAGAATATCAGGATGAAAGAAGCAATATAGATGTTGCTTTAACTCAGTGTGACATTGACTCAAACTCTTTCTCCAAAGACAACTCTTGAGCCAAAACAAGAGTTAGAGATTTCTATAGAATTGTTACAACAAAATTTTTCCATCTAAATAATATTTAACTACTGGAAAACATTTTCTCCCAGATAGAAGTAATATTTTTGTATCTAAAGATATTGCTTCTTATAATAGTTTATATTTTTCTTATAGTATTGTATATGACTCTGTAAGAAGTTTAAGGGTTTCCAAGAACTCATCATAAAGGTTCAATCTTCGATGATAGACTAAGTAATCTCTCCATCACACATCAAACGAAGTATTTAGAATGTTTAGGGATGAGAATTATTGCATAAAATTAAGATTCTGTGAGTAGGGTCAAAATGACTGCATAAAATAGATCTCACTTCTGTTTTTAAACTTCTATGCTACTTGCAGGTACATAACACAGAGCTTTGGTTATCCTGTCTAGTATCAAAGCTAGAATATTTTAGTTCCTTTTAGAAATATGTATTTTTCCTTTTCCCATTCTGTAGCACTTCAGAAGCTTCATTTAGGCATGCTGATTCCTTGTGGAAAAAAGAACAAAACAGAATACTTGCAATTAATTTGCCCTGTCTGATCATCAAATATCACTGACAGAGAAGGAAAAAACAGTCAACATGGAAGTTGACTTCTGGTTCACTTCAGATTTGACAAAATCTCTTTGCAATGTGTTGGGAGGTTGGTTGGTTGGTTGGTTGGTTGGTTGGTTGGTTGGTTGGTTGGTTGGTTGGTTGGTTGGAGTTTTTTCTCCCCCTGGAGAGACTTTGTCTCTCTATGGACTTTGTCACTCTAAAAGTTTCCTTTAAAGAAGCAGATATACCAAGGCTATATCCAAAAGAACAATTTAGCTCATTTCTGATTATAAGAAAAATATTTTCAAATGTTTTCACAAGTGTACAATTATCTAGCTTAAAGCTGGAGTCCAGTACTGGAAAGCTGTTTTTGAGAGGTTTGGGCCTTTGCTTAAGAGCAGAGCTCTTAAGAGTTGGATGTGAAACTAAACAACATTTGTATGTTGATCCTAAAAAAAAGAATCTGCTACTGTTCATTTTGTTCTCCTGAATGTCACTCCTGGACATTAGTCTTCAGTAAACTAGAGAAGCATCTCTCAGATCTCATCAATATTTTAAGTGACTAAAACTTCCAGTTTTGGTCTTTCTTCAGAAGTACAATGTTTTTCCTTCAGTGAAGGATTGGTTTTGGTTCTGGTAATGTCAGAATTGAACCCAGGTAAGTTCTTCACTTGAGAAATGAATAAACCTCATAAGGGGAACACTATTTATATGCAGTTTAAGTGATTCAACTCAGAAATAGCAAGATGAATGCCAACATGATTTTATACCTGAATCCTTTTTATCAGGTAGTGTTGCAAGCTGATTTTATTTTTTCCCTTAAACTTAAAATTTAAAGAAGAGCAAACATATTTAGCCTCTCTATCATTCAGAAGACCATCTGGAATACTATTGAGATTCATAAAAGAGATTAAAAGAAGTCAATTCTTACTGCTTGAGTGCTTCTAGTTGCCAAGATTGGCTTTAAAACTTTTAAGAGTAAGATTCAGATGAAAATTTCAAATTCTTGAATCTATGCCAGTGGAGAGTTTGAACTCAACTGAGAACAGGGATATTCTATGCAGTCAAAATCATTGTTGTGTTATAAATGTGAGGTGTTTTTTAGACAAGGCAGGTTGGAATGTATCCCAAATACACCCACATAACTGCTATTTTTTGAACTTATATATAGTAGGTCATTTTTTCAATTTTTGGCATCTGAAGAAATTGTCTTTATTCCAAAGTCTTAGAACGTGTGCAGAGGACTGGTGGTGGTGGTGTTAATCAATGATAAAAAATACTCCTGTGCTTCAAAACATTATTTAATTATCTTACATTTTTCTTTGTTTTACTAAATATCATAATATTGCTTTAGTAAAATTAAATTAACAACTGTATGCATGTTACTGTTAATCTAATTTAAGTAACTTAGGCATCATGCAGATAGCCTGCTATGTCTTTCATTATTTTAAGAGTTGCCTCATTTGCTGTGTAGTGATTTTATTAACAGCATAAATAGCATTTATGAACATAGAAGATACTTATTAACAATTCCATGGAAACCCTTTCACATGAAATCTGTAGCATCACTGCCTAAGGAGGAGTACAGTTCCTGCTTCAATACACTAACCAATTTAGGGGCCACAGTTGATAGCTGCTTTTGACAACTAAGACAAACCCCATATTTTGAAAAGCATTCTGTTTGGCAAACATGTCGAATTAATCTAATTGAACTCTTTCTCTTTGAAATACATTGAAAGAAAAAAAATCCTAATTTTTAAATAACAGAGATTAATGTTAGTTTTACTAATGCAACTCTTTTTTCATTATATTGTCATTTTTCAGTTTAAACAATCATTGTTTCTTCATTTAAAGAGATTTAAGGACACTCATGAGGTGGTAGTAGAGGTCTGAGATAAGCTGATCAATATATGCATTATTTAAATGGTGGACAGAATGCCATTACTGCTGCAGTGTTGATGACAAATAGACATGCTTAAATAAAGTAGTTTACTTACTTTTTTGTCAGGTCATGCATTATACGTATTCGATTTCCTCTGCAGTCACCAAGAAGTGTGGAAGAAGTTAAGGAATTCAATGAAATTAGCCTGCACTCATTAGTTGTACATTAGACATTCATTTAGGCTAATTCTGCTTTCAGTGATGGTCTAGTTATTATAAAGATATATTTGTCAGGGCTCTAGATAGATAAATTCCTTTTTTTTTCCCCCTCCAAAAAAAGAGAAAATGTCTTTTATTGCTACTTATGATTTTTTCTGGTGGTATATACATATCTCACAACAAAACTTTATTCCGAAAAGCAGCTTTATCTTCATACAGTAAGAACTTTTTTTTGAATGGGTTGGTATGAAATGAGCATTCATTATTTTTAATGCTGTTCTGTGCTACTGCTTCAGCCTCATGTTTTTTTCATCCTCTCATTTTCAAATTTCTTTAATTGAAACATATTTTAACTTGGTAGAAATCTGCAGATCAAAACTAGGGAAGGAGATGAAAACTGTAAATAGATCTCAACACCATACTGTGTATTATTCTATAACTCAGGAATTACAGACTATAATTGCCTCCACCAGCTCCAGTATTCAGAGTGGAAAAGTTGGAGGAAAAATGTTTAACACATTACCTCAGTTTTCCCTTGTTAATAAAGAAAGACACTTCCTCTGTTTGTGACAAAATGCAAAATGTGCAAGGTCAAAAGTTCCTATTAGCATTTCTCTATTGTTTTGAGAAGAATACAATGATTCTGCCCACAGGCTTTATGGCATTCATTGCACATATGTTCTCCTTCTGTTGCACAAGAGATACAGGAGGATTGTGGCTTCAAACCTCTTCTGGAAAGACAAAGCCACTCAGTGTATCTGATTGCAAAAACAGTACAAGCTGAAAGAAGGTATTTTTTGTCCTTCTCCTGGTGTGCACAAGTATATAACCTGTCTACAGCAGCAGCAGTCCTTATAGCAGGACTGCTCATTCCCAAATGCATAGTTCAGGGGTGTTTCTGGCTTTTAACTGTTCCCCACATCAGTATTTTATTTCTGTATTCCCCTGGAATGTCGGTGACTCCTTCCTGCTGTTGGTGTGAGTTTGCAGAACAGACCTTTGGGCAAGTGCTTCCTTTTTGACTGGTTTTGGGCACATGCATTTCTGAGAAATAATAAATCTTTGGAAACATTTCTAAAGCACGTTTTATCTTTAAGCTAATTTTATTTAATGTTTAAAAAGCACTGGTTTAAATGAGTTTGGCTGTTGATGTTACCTTTAACACCATCAGCAGAGAGCAAAGCACACTGTCCATGGAAATTACTGTGCTGGATTTTAAGTTATGCTTCCTGCTGGCTTACTTGACCTGCAGACCTGCCACACCATTCTAGTGGGACAGAGTGATGTGAGATGAACACAAAGGCTAATTAAAGGATTAGATTTTCCTCATTTGGAGGCACAAAAAAGGCTTATTATATTTCCTCTTTCTATTGCACTACATGCAAGAGTCAAGTATGAATTATAAGAATTATAAACCTAAAAATGTCTAAGTTTGACATTTTTCATTCAACCCTGTAACTCCTCTCAGTTTTTATTAAAAAAATGTCCAGTTGTAGTTTACTTGTAAATATAGAAGTATATTAAGTACGCTTCTTTAGAAGTTAGTACACTTCTTTATTTGTGAAAATTTATATTGTTTTTAAAGGTCAACATTTTTGTTTAAAACATTTCTCTCAGGTATTAATCAAATGACAGATTCTCTTGTGATAGCAGATAGACTCTGTGAAAAGATTCCAGTCCCATTAATGTCCTTGACACAAAATGAAGATTGTTTGCTTTGTTATTTCCTTTAACAAAGCAGGCTTTGCTAAAGGGTTTGCCCAAGAACAGCTGCAATCCTTATGGTCAGTTCTTGACCATTTAATAAAAAGTGTATTTAAATATTTGTAGTAGAATATTGTAGTTAAGTTAATTTCCTTAAGTTAACTTTCCTTAAAATGCATGAAGAACATTTTACCTGTGAGTGCTCATATTATAAATTGTACATGTTCCAACTATTAGTTCTGATAGGTATTTCCTGTACAGAGAATCACATAATTCAAAGTGTAATGAACTTTTTAATATTGAATTTATAATCCTTTATTAGTTCACATAGAAATACAAATTTTGTTTAATAATTAGTTTAACTGAATCGGTGAATTTATTATGTTACAAGGTTATATAATGCTGGTGTTGTAAAGACAATTTTCTGCAGTAAAGAGAATCCCTGCAGTAAAATATCTGTTTACCACCCATGGCATATGGCTCTCCTTTTTGCAGTATTGTGTTTTGTGTTATACTGTACTATTAAATTACCTGCATATTTTACCTCTGTGCTGCTTCAAGCGGTAGGCATTCAATAATTTTTCATAAATACAGAAGAATAAAAGTTGAAATACAAGAGTGGTAAGGACCATTTAGACACATTCCCTGCAACATGCAGAAGAACCAATACAACCCAGAAGCTGAATTTCATCTGCATTTTTGAGTGGTACATTTGGAATCAAATTAATAGACTCTCATTTTCTCAATAACAAGAATAGAGAAATTAATAAATAAATACTGGCATATGCATACTTCCAGTGACCTACCATAGCTTCTGATACTAGTCTTGAGTGACTTACTCATTTAAAAGCAGGGTGTAGAAGAGAGTAGAAGAGTAAAAGGAACTGTTGCTGAAGAAAGAAAAATGCAGTATGCTGACAGCACATTTGCTCTTTTGAAGTGTGATTCCAGGTTAAGCAAAAGCTGATTCTTTTAACTTGTGTATGTTTTATTGCTTTTTGTCATACACCCATGTTGCAGGAAATTTTATTCTGACATTGGTATTCTGATTTGTATTTCCTTATAGATCCACTTACAATAATTTTGTTTCTTAGACTTTCAAGAGGGAGCTAAAAACAAAAGAACCTGTTCTCAGGAGTGCCCTTGAGACTGTGCGAGTCTTCCTGGCCGAGCAGCCTGTGGAGGCAGTGGAGAAGGTGTGCCCGGAACCCAGAGGTAATTGAGGCAAGAGCAGGGGAATAACACATTGCTGGAAAGATCAGAGATGATCAGTGATGATTAAATAAATCCTGCCAGCCGCTCTGAAAGCACTGCTCTTACACTCCGAGCTGAATGCCAGCATTCAGAAACTCAGCTAAAAATATAGATGAAAGCAAGCCTGAGCAATCCTTCTGAACACTGTGCTACTAAATAGACATGCATATTTATAAGCAGATTTTGAAACTGCCTTTAAACCTTCAGGACCTGTCTATAATTACAGCCTCATTTGAGGGCTCAAAGCTGCAATTTAAGCTAAAATTCACCTTGTAGTCTCAGTATTACTGGAGATCCCAAATCCACCTAATTGCAGCAGAAGCTTCACAGTGATTAATATTTATCTATGTGCAGAAATATTGTGCTGAATCAGCTGATAAACTTCTAGCTACACCTTGCATGTATCAAAATGCCTTTATGTACTTAAATGCATATTTTGCTGATTTTTATGGTGGCAAGATTTAAGTTTGTTAAGAGATTTTGAAACAAGAATACATTAATAAAACAAATTTCATAGATGCCTTTGGTTATGAAGAGATTCTTACTGAGATTTGAACTTATTTTAGAACTGTTATTAGAACTGTTTTAGTTCTAAGACAGAATATATCCTAAAAGCCTCTTCACTTTCACATTTAGATCTGCCACCTGAGGAAAGAGCCCACAATGCCTCTAAACTTCTACAAAGGCAAGCGGATGAGGTCAGAACTGAGTGGGATAAGCTGAATCTGCAGTCTGCTGACTGGCAAAAGAAGATTGACGATGCTCTTGAAAGGCTGCAGGGCCTTCAAGAGGCGATGGATGAACTGGACCTGAAGCTGCGCCAGGCTGAGGCTTTCAAGGGATCCTGGCAGCCAGTGGGGGATCTGCTAATTGACTCTCTGCAGGATCACTTGGAAAAAGTCAAGGTACATGTCATGTGTCAGTGTTTCTGAGTATAAAAGAGCTCATTGTGTGAATCCCCATATCAGTAATTATCTTTTAGAGTGAGAAGTTGATATCTTTGCACCATAGTGGTTTATATTAAAAAGTGCATATAAAGAGTTTTATAATTTCAGAAGTTAAGATGCAATGGGATCCTCACTGAGAATGTATATTGCTGACATGTGTAAAAGCACTGTAGAAATGTGTAAAAATCCTCAGCACACACACTGTAAACTCAGGCAAAATTGGCAGTTAAAGAAAGCAAAATAAAATAGATAGGAGGATATATAATAAAAGTCTATTGAATTATTTTTTTATTTATTACATTTTCTTAAGTATGATGAATACATAATTGTTTCTGTAATTGTAGAGTAGAATTTAAATAATTTATATTATATGGTTTTTCATGATGGTGGTATTTGCTCTCTGTCTTTTTTGATAAATAGGCTTCATAACTACAGACAGTCCAAATAAAAAGCAGCAATCCTGAAAAAAAATATTATTTTCTATAGCTTAATGCTTATCTGCTTTTAAGGATTGTTTCATAAAATCATTGCTGATTGAGAAACTTAGGCAGACTTGTCCTCTTTCAACATGACTGCTATGGACAGACTTGATAAATATTACAGGATTCCTTCAGCCAGAGCACAATAGAGGCAGTTGCCATTTTGATAAGAACAAAGTGCCTCTGTTCCAGTCACATAAATGGGAATCATCAGTCATTTTGAAAGAGACCTGAGCTAACTGTTATTTTCTCTAGATGAACATTAGGATCTAAGAAAGAGGAAATAGAATGACTAATGGCAAGAAAAAAACACCTCTAAAAATCAAACGTAGTTTATTAAAATGAAAGTCCTCGAGTTTTAATCACATAGAAAGTTTAATGAGAGTCCTGTGCAGATTCTGTATAAGAACAAATGAAATAGTTAGTAGCTGATGAACAGCTAGCTGCAAAATTTGTTTATCTTCATTTAAATTCATAAATGAAGAGAAGGAATCTATTTATAAATTCTTGCAAAGTGCTATTACAACCATGGTTTGTTTCTGGTTTTTCAATTTTGAAGAAGATATCCTGAACAGAAACACTGAATCTCTGATATTACTGGAAAACAAAGCAAGTCACTTAATTCTAAAGCTATGAGCAGGAGTGTTGACTCCACAATTATAGTTCTGAATCCTGTTATGGTTTTAAAAATGAATAGATACAATCTAGATAACATAATTGATGACTTAATAATTGATTCATTTAAGGGTTAAATACTTTTCCTTTGCAAATATTTCAATTAAAAGCTAAATTTGTTGAAGTTATGTAGCCTTCAGTTAAAAGTTGTTAGCAAAAAGTAAGGTATTTTCTTTATAAATTACATTATCAGCCAAACATTTTCCAGTTGATACATTATCTTTGTCTCATCCTTGCTCTGTTTTTTATGGGTATCACAATGACTGATATTCCAGTATGAGTCAAAGTACCTAATTTCTCTCTACACAGCAAAGAAACTGAAGCATCTTCTGAGCAGATCTTCAAAACATTGGTCATGTGATTGCATTTCTTGCAAATCCTTCTCTTAATTTGGATCACAATAGCTTTCCCAAACCTAACCTTATTAATAACTTCCTTGGGAATGTGTTTAACTTAGTGCTGTTTGTCACTGTCCTCTTTAGTTATAGTTGCTGGACCCACTAAGGTCATGGTATAAGTTTGAACTCACATTGGATCCTTGGTCAGCATTAATTATTATTATTATTATTATTATTATTATTATTATTATTATTATTATTATTATTATTATTATTATTATTATTACACATACTTCATCTACATTAACATTCAAATTTGTGTTCATCTCTGATTGTGAGGACAAGAGATAGTTTCACCCATCTTCTCCAAAGGATGCAACCTAGACTAGAGTCGATTTATAACCAAAGTATTCTTGAGACTTCTCTGCTGTCATCTGTTATTCTCCATTTTTTCTTCTCTCATATGAGTGGTGGTATCTGCAGACTGAACTGTAACTTACTTTCTTAATAACACACATTCTTTCTGTCTCCCTTCCAAGTATATTCTTCAGTTCAGTAAAATCCAAATCATCATCTAGGTGTCTTAAATTCAGTTCAAGCCCAAATTAATCTTTTATTTGTCCCTTAATATCCATTGCCTGCTCAGTTTGATTGTAGCTCAGATCATATTCTAGACATGGCCTATGATTTCTACTTCCCTCTGCAGTGAATTCAATGATGCTTTCTCCTTGCAATCACTAACAAAATGTTCTTTTCATCAGTATGCCTGGAACATTTGGGGTCACATGAGACCACCACTCAGATTTTATATTAAGCTTTTGCTGCTATGCAATTGATATGCAATCATGCCTACCTCATCCACTCGGTATCTTCTTCAAAGACCCATTCCAGGAATTGATGGTAGAACCAATTTTTGTCTCTTTCTTCCCCAAAGTTTCTCCTTTGCCACCCAAAACCATGAGAAGGGTTATGCTAGCAGCATGCAACAATCATTGCATGTCACGCTGATTCCTCCTCACTCTTTAGTTGTCTCTCTGTAGACATCTGCTGAGAAATACTAATAGAAATTAGTGACCATAGGAAATTTCAGGTGTTTATACTTTTCCACTCTGGAAAATTATGTTTCTTAAATAAAAAGCCACTGTTTTGAGATGTTGTGCACGGAGTTTTATGTCTGAGAAGCCACTTCTAAAGGTGTGGTTTGTCTTTAGCTAAAGGTAGTTCGGCTACTCTCAGCATACTCAGGAGAGCACAATGCAAAGCACTTTTTTCTGCCAAAGATATTATAACATGCCACTAGCACCAATATAACTGCTTCAGTTTTCTGTCATACACAATATTATAAAGGAGCAGCAGAGCCTCTAGACTCCATGACTTTAACTACATTCTAATTTTTTTTTTCACAACCTCCATAAACCAAACCAAACCAAATAAACAAAACTAAACCCAAAATAAACAGAAATTTGACAACAAAAATTATGAAGAGCAGACAGTAGTGTCTGTGGTTTCTTTAGTTCAAAATAGAAGTGCATATCTCTAGAACACCTTCCAAATAAAGGGCTATTCATGTAGAACCATGTAGACTTTTTTTTCAATTAACTCCATTCTGCTATAGGATAATTAGTTCTCCTTCACTGTCACATAAAGAGAGCACCTTGGCTCAGTATAATGATTGATAACTGAAAAGCAGCACAGAATTTAGTGACATAAGTACTGTATTTTTCTGCAAGGAATTTTCATAGAAGTCTTAGTCTTGCTACTTAAGAACTGCTGGTTGTTCTTGCAGATTCCCTTTTATAGTTATGAGTAAAGCAGTTACATGGACTTTGTGTATAGATTATGGACTTTATGTATTTAATGTAGCAAAGATATTCATACAGGCTGTGTCTTTTTAAATTCTCTTGTCAAAACCTATTTACAATTTTAATACAATTTCTAGTTGAACTGCTGTTTATTCTAGTTGAATATGCTGTTTATTTCAGACTTTCTTCAGCTTAATTGACAGTTGAAGCCAATTATATGTCACTGACAAATGTTCGCTGGAAAGTGTCAGCCTGAAATTTATTTGTTTGTAAAACAAATAGAGTTTGCAGTTATTCATAAATCAGAAATGAACTGATCACTGATCTGCTCATCATCTACTCCAAAATTACTCTCTGTATGCAGGGATTGGGGGCAATCCTTTTGTCCCTAGTCATCTTTCCTCAAAATGAGACAAAAGTAAGACAACCCATTCAAATAATTAGCTGAGTTTCAGTTGTGTTCATATGCAGCCATAGAAAGAAAGAAAATAGAATTGCAAAGATTAAAATTCCATATTATTTTAATAATTTTAATGCTAGATCAGCAACCTCAATTTCAGGACATTATTCATTTAAATAATAATAATAATAATAATAATTTTATTCTTATCTATTCTTCTGTAGTCCCCTTGGTACTGCTCAGCTACTGCTGTGCTGCAATGAGGTATTTCAGCAAAGTGAACTCTGTTATGAGGGAACTGTACTGACAGCTGCCTACTGTGGAGATTCTGATAGCAAAGAGAGTTATTGAATCTCTAATTTATTTTCTCCTCCCAAAATTATTTTATATGCTTGAGTAATTGATAATTTTCTACCCTTCAAAAAAAAAAAAAAAAGTTTTTTATGAAGCTATTAGGGGTCACATAGAGGGAAATTAATGAATGACACTTAGAAGCAAGCCAATAGTCCCCATTCATCCCTTCCTAGAAATGGAGATGTGTACTGGAGATCAGTTTTAAATAGATCAATAGAATCTATGCAAGAAATAATTACCTGGAGGATGTATTGAATAACCAGAATTTCCAATCAGCTTGATATCAATAGCAGTGCCAGATCTTTGTTAAACCAAATAGAGGTCAGATTGCAATGTGATGCCTATTCTCTTGCTAATTTTTGCTAAAATAAAATATTGCTATGCACCAAATTAAGTTAGCAGAGCTCATGCTGTGCAGTCTGTAACATAAAATGGCATTACATATATAGCGGCTGCTGAGATATTTTTTCATTCTCTTTCTTTTCTGCTATACTTTCTAGTACAGCTACACTCCTTAGAATTCTTAATTTTAAAACAACAAAAATGCTAAGGTATTTAATATGCAAAGTTTTAGACTATGAACTATGATTTGATTAGGTGCTTTGAAATTATACAATTAGATGACAGCATCCATTGGTTTGTAGTTGAATAGGAAAATATTTGCCTGCAGTGTAGGAGATGGAAGTGTTAATGTCTTCTTCATATTGTAACTAATTACTGTTACAAATGGCTCTCGAGCTTATGGTTTCATACATATCATTCTGGGATAAAATCATACAATGGTTATTCATGATATGTTGTTAAACTGCTTCAAAATGCATATACATTTTTTCAGTTTAATTTGAAGGCAGCTGTTGCCACCAAGGGCTATAATCAGTCTGAGTTGGGGTGTTCTATTTCCTTAAGTAAGTCTCCTAATTAGTTCTGTGCTGGACTCTGGGATTTTTAAAACTATTATATACAGAATAACCATTTCATACTAATGAATTTTCCAGCTTTCCAAAATCCAAAAATTAGCTCCTAAGAGAATTAGAGATAATTTTTCTAAACAGATTTTGTAGTAGTAAAATATTTGTAGTTCAGAGATTGTTCTAAGATGCTATAAAAGGAGGAGATGATCTAATGGCATACTAGAGGACCTTTAGATTTTAAATATAAATATGGTCAATAAAAACAGAATTTACAAAATATCAACTCTTCATCACTGTTTTACTGCTAATATAAACTAAAACAACATTAGAGTACATAAGAGCATTATAAACTCTATTTTAAAATAAACCAAAAGCATACTAAAATTCACTGGAACATTTTGACATCTTACAAATGTCCTTGTGATATATAATATTCCCATGAATCTATTCCCGTGAAAACTTTGTGGAATATGGTATAATGAAAGAAATACAAATTTGTTTAATTTGTTAATGGATCAATTTCCAAGATGTTGTTATGCATCGAAGACACTTCAGCTAAGCACATTACTGAATTAGTGACAACCTGGTATGTTGTATTTACCTTTTTTAAAAATGCATTTTTATACAAGAATTTAGTAGGGTTGTTTGGTTGTCACTATTGAGGGCAAGTTTAATTTGCTAAGTTTTTTCTTCAATATGAAATTGAGTTAACAGTCATGAACTGTTTTGTCATGGAGTTGTACCAGCTGATTACCTCTGAAACCTCTGTTACACTTCGTAGCTTGTTGGAGATGAAAGTTACTCAGTTGTGTCCTGTGGTCTCTCAGTCTTATTTAAACAGCTTTTGAATCAATTTATTTTCTTACACAAAAAGAAATGTGTTCAAAAGTTGTTATTTAGTATATAATAATCAGGTAGTTTTTACTGATACAAATTTAAAAGTATAATCTGCCTTATGTTCTTTCTGTATAATCAGCCAGATAAGATTGGAGAGTTCATTTTGGCAATAGCCTAAATCTAAATACATTTTAAATTCCTGAAGCAAACAATCATTCCCTCTGCTGACTTCTTTTGCAATAGTTTATATATTTCTTATCTCAGATTTAGATGCTACCACTGTATCTGTAGTTTTTTACAGAGACTAGGTTCCAGAGGTTTT
The DNA here is from genome assembly GCA_013397245.1 of Thryothorus ludovicianus. NCBI lineage: Eukaryota > Metazoa > Chordata > Aves > Passeriformes > Certhiidae > Thryothorus > Thryothorus ludovicianus. The sequence goes on from VZTB01015788.1 coordinate 65,709, forward strand.
CTGTTTACATCAAGCTACCTGTTTTGAGAAAGAATCCAAAATCCTTTTTTACATAGGAATAATAAGAATGATGATGAGCAGGCAGAGAAGTGAAATCTTGATCTTTTAAAATTAAGACTGCTCTTCACCATACCACTTAATGGGAAACAGTAGCATAACTGTGATACAGAAAATGTAGCATTGCTCTGCTAACAAAAAAGCAACAAAAATGAATATTCTTTAATTAACTTTCTGAGGAATCACAACTAGTGTTAGAAGCAGCTACTTGTAGACTATTTTTCAAAAGAACAAGCACCTGGAAAAGAGCTGTACCAGTTTAACCCAATTTCTATCAGATTTGTGTTAGCTGTAGTAACACAATTATTAGTAGAGCATATTAACTATTTTCTCTTTGCTTAAGGATGTTTGGGCTAAAGAATACTGATAAATTTTCCCTGAAAACTAGTGCAGGAAAATTCTTGAGCTCTAAAAAAGAAAAAAAGGTGACAAGTCAAGGTGGAAATCATTTCTACCTCTAGCCCAGTTTGATAGGAGATGCTATTATTAGATTAACACATTTCATTTAGAGCCAAATTTTTCCTTGTATGAATTCACCCTGCTGATTTTAGTAGGAGTTCAGCATGCACATCTGCAGGCAGAATTTGACTTTTTAAGTATTGGCAATCTCTGATCTTGGCTTCTGATACCCTGCTGAGAGAACTGACTAATATGTGTATAAAGACTTGTCTATCATTTTATGCCTCTGAAGTTTAGAACCGAGGTCAGACCAGAACATTTTTAAGAGATTTCTCTATATCAGTTTATCAGAGGGAAGAATGATACTTGAGCTTTTAGAAGGAGAATTAAACATTAATTTTTAAGTACCTAAGTGGCATGGTTATAGCAGAGACTCTGACATTTAGCATGGCTTTTTGTTTCAAGTTTGTAATATAAATGCAGCGCACATAGACATTAGTCTGATGGTGAAGTATTACCATTCTAAGACATGACATTAAATCAAAGATGTTCTTGAACTGTTTTGGTTATATTCAAAAGCCTTCTTTTTCTTATGACCTGGAAATGCAAATATTTAGCCAAGAGGGAAAAAAAGTACAATGCAAGTAACACATTTCTTCTTACCATGGGAACATTTTATTCAGGCTTTCCTAAGTGAGTTTGGCACAGGGAGCTGTGTGGCTAAAGGGAGCAAAATTATATCTAAGGAGTACTTATAACTCTGATCTCCTATATACAGTCTGCTACTGAAACATTCCTATGTAAAGAAAAAGGATGTTCAGGAATTGTTACATAACCAGATACACAGACGTTCACTGAGACAGGAGAGGAGGGAAAAGGGAAGAGTACCAGAAATTAATTTTAATGTTGTTTGCTTCTGTGATGAGGCAATTTTTTTTTCCCTTGATAAAAAATCTGTCAGTCCTGTGCTTGTAATGAAATCTTTTCTTGAAACATTGTCAAAATAAATTCATGGGAACTATCAAGTGTGCAGATTCTGTAATGATATTATTTCTATGACATGGGTAAATCAATGAGCAAAGTAAAATCAATTTATCAAGCTCCTGTGCTGGTACCCAGTAATTGTCTAGGGACTGTTTGATGTAGGCAGTGCAATGAATGTTAGATTGCCTGGAATGTTTATCAGGGACCCGAGAAGTTACACAATTCTCATTTTCATCATTGTAAATTTAAGGCCTAATAGAGTTTCATTTCATTTTTTTTTGACCAAGGTTAACCCATAATAAAACTTTATAATTGCTACTTAGCACTTTTGTAGTGCTTCTCATGTTCCAGATACTATGAGCTAATTTTCTCGGCTTCTTTCTGAGACAACAATAGAAGTACTATCCCCAGTTTACAAATAGGGCAACTGAGTCAGTGAAACTAATTTGTCAAGACAGCAATGACACTCAAATTATTCTTATTCTCTTTATATTTTGCCTGGAAATTGTTTTATTTTAGTTGGGTTCAATTGTTCACTGGATTAAGAATGATAGTTTTCATCAGTCACAGCAGGAGCCACTGTTGCCCATTTCCCAGACCCACAGCCTTAAGATGTGGCAGGGCAGCCACCCAGAAGGATTTCAGCCTGAATGCCTGGAAAGTTGGGCATTGCTCCTGTCAGTTGCCCAGCCTGTGTCTGGTGCTGTTATAGAAACCTGAGATATGTTTAATTTTTTAAGTTTTATTTAACTATCTCCTTTTCAGCATTTCATTTTAATATTCTTTCTTCCTACATTAGCTTAAAAAGTAAGTCACTGTCACTTGTGGTTGCTAAAATCTGCTGTTAGAACTGAATTCCCCTCTGACACTGTTGAAAGATGTTCTTATTGTACGTAAGAAGTCTAGGAATTTACACCTCAAGTAGGCCCATGGGAATCTCATGTGGTTTTATGAGTGCAAGGTGCTGCAGCTGGGTCAGGGAAACCCCTGGTATCCATCCAGGATGGATGTGGGATGGGCAGGGCAATAGCAGCCCTGCTGAGAAGGATTTGGGGTCGTTGCTGGGTGAGAGGCTGGACATGAGCTGGCCATGGGCACTCCCAGCCCAGAAAGCCAAGCATATCCTGGACTGCAGCAAAAGCCCTGTGGGCAGCTGGTGAGGGAGGGGATTCTGCCCCTCTGCTCTGCTCTGCTCTCCTCTCCTCTGCTCTGCTCTCCTCTGCTCTGCTCTCCTCTGCTCTCCTCTCCTCTGCTCTGCTCTGCTCTGCTCTCCTCTGCTCTGCTCTGCTCTGCTCTGCTCTGCTCTGCTCTGCTCTGCTCTGGTGAGATCCCACCTGCAGGGCTCCATCCAGCTCTGGGGTCCCAGCCCAGGAAGGACAGGGACCTGCTGGAGTGAATCCAGAGGCCACCAAGATGAATCACCACCCTTGGCACACTTTGACCACACAACTACACTGAGGTCACAGGAAACATAAAAGAAATTTTGGAAAGGAAAGTTTCTCTTTAGTACGGTTTCAGTCAGAATTATTAAAGCTAAAAGCACTTGCAAAATATATATGCTTGGTTGTAGAGTCATTCAAATTGTTTTTAAAACATTAGTAACACAGCATCTATTGCTATTAGTTAATTTGTAAACAATGTATGTTAGATTTACAAATAGAAAGGTTGAATAATTACCCGTGTTCATTACCAAAAGCCCTTTCAGGCTATAGCAACTCCTTGTCCTCAGAAAACAGTTGCTACAAAGCAAATCTCTATTGTGCTGTAAAGTAGCCTGGAATTTAAAGGTAAATACACTGACTCTCCAAGTCCTGTCCAGGACAGAGTTGGTTTTCTCAGCATAGCCAAGAGAGAGAGCAGGGAAGGGTGAGGCAGGGGCTGGGCTGGAGTCTGCATGGATGGAGCTGCTGGCCCCATGGGAGCGCCTAGGGTGTATTCCATACCTCCACAGCAACCTTAGCACACTGATCAACCCTAGCACACTTTCAGATAACACTGAAATCCTTCTAGTTACTTACAGTTCCTAGGTACTTCATCTCTTCTTGGTTGCAAAGTAACTGAGTAACTGACTTTGATTATATGGAAAAATTGGTGTGGAGCTGTATAGAACACTTCAGTGGTCATGGGCTCTGCCGTGACACGGGTAGAGCTGTTCTTGTAGAGTGAATTACAACCTAAATTTTCTTACTTATTTTTCCCCCTTCATGGAGGGGAATACAATTTCAGGATAAATGGCAAGGCAGTTGCATAACTTGTCTTTGTTCAGGAATCATAAAACTGTATATCACCTGCTGATTTAAAATAAATAACTGGATTAAAAGTTATAGAAACCTAATGATCTCTGTTTCAAGATAAGTATGTCTATTAATTAGTGTGCTTCTGTTCACTCAATTGGACATCCTAATAAATAGATATTTTCTGCTAGATATAACATTGCTACAAATTATTTTCCCCCAAGAGTTCAGAAAAGAAGAAAATTAATGCCTAGCATTACTTCATTTTTCATTTCATCTATTCAAATTTTAACCTTATTTTTAAAGAAATACTAAGTTAGTCTTCCAAATTGCAGGAAATAACTTTTGAAAAATGTAATGCTCTACTGATTTAGAAATACAGAATTCAGAATGAGAGAGAACTTAAAGGGAATTTGATTTTCTTTCTCCCCTGATGTTTTTTGTTTGAACTTTTTTTATCCCAGAAGAAGATTTATATTCTACTGTAGTGTACTCTTGCTTGGTCATTTCTGAGTTTATAAAAATATATAGGATGGAAAATTAAATCAGCTGAAATCCATTTTGTCTCAACATTGCCTGTCCCCAGGAGCACTACAATCAAATAAAAATACAGGGTGAGTTTAAGAGCAAGCTAAGTGTAGCATATTGAGCTAGTGCCTGACAAACCCAGGTTACAATGAAATTTGACTCAGAGTACACTAAACCCCTCAAAGAAGAAATTAACTCATTTTGAATGAAAGAGATGGAGACTGTTAAACTGTCCTGGGACAGTACAGCCTTGTATGATTTTAAATACAAAATGAGAAGAAATGCTCTGGCCCGTGAAGACTTCTCCACTTGGACACAGTGAGAGCTGAGAGGGACAATCCTCTGTGCTGGGAACCTGCTGTGACCCAGGTGCTGGGCAACCACTCACCTTACTGTGCACATGGATCCTGCCCTGATTTAGCTGCAGCTGCTGCTTGTGTAAAACCTCCCCACAACAGAAATTCATCTGGCGCTGGAGGACTTTTCTCCCTAAGTCATCTCATTTTCTTCACAGTGCTAGATGTTCTTTTCCGTCTCTTTCACTGGTTGTGAGAACTGAGGTTTCACATAAGCCAGTGCTAGCAGGAGACTCTTCTATTTGAGGGAATTCTTCACTAAAATGTCAGGCTGGCATGAGGCCACAGCCTTGTATAAGTGCTGCTCACAGATCAGGGAAACAGACTTTCTCTGTAGGCACAGTTGGCCTTTTCTTGAAATCTGCTTCATACTAAGTGAGAGAAATACCCATGATGGAACATGTAAGGGATCATGCTCATAATTCTGGTCATACCTGAGTCATAATGGGATGCAGTCAAGAGTGCAGAATGAGTTGGCAGATGTTATTGAGAGGCCATTATCAATTGTCTTCAAGAGTCTGGCAACTGGGAAAAATTCTTGCATCCTGGAAGACAGCAAGTGTCACTCTCACCTTCAAGTGGGACAAGAGGACAGAGACAGGGACTTACAGGTTATCCAGCCTCACCCAAATCCCTGGAAATGTGATAGAACAGATAATGTTTTAAAACATCTCCAGACACATGAAGGACTAGAAAATTGCATTGGAGGCAAGTCATACGTGAATTTACAAGTCATATGTAAAATTGACTCTGATACCCCAGAGCCCAAATCTGGACCCAGCCCTCCAATGGTTTGACCTGATTTGATATCATTTAACATCTGCATTAATGAAATGGTTTTTGGGACAGAGATCACATTCAGTAATTTACCACTTGATACAAAAGTGGGAGGAACAGCCATTACACCAGGGGTTGTGCTGTCATTCATACAGACCTTGACAGCATGGAAAATTACACTGGGGAGAATCTCAGGATGTTCTACAAGGAGAAATGCCAAGTCCTGTGTCCTGGGAGGAAGACCCCCAGGTAACAGTACACACTCAACACCAATTGGCCAGAAAGCAACTCTGAAGAGAAAAGCCTTGGGGACCTGATAGACAAGTAGTTGATGGGAACACACTGTTAAAATCCAGTTATTACAATTACTAGGGAGAAGCTTCTGGTGAAATTAAGTTGCAAACAAGACCATATGCTGAAGTCGATAGTATGGATTTTATTTAACAGTGAACTGTGAGGTAGAGAAATAGAAATAGAAAGAGGAAAGAAATAGAAAAGGATTGAGGGGGGAAGATGGAGGGGAGAAAGTGAGTGAGTGAGAGAGAGAGAGAAAGAGATCAAATGGAATGATAGTCACCACCCATGGATCCTGTCAGTCCTCTTCACCTTGGGCTTTTCAGTGGTGGGGGTTCCAAGGTCACTTAAAACTTCTCACCATTTATAAATTTTATGAGGAATCAATGCTCATAAGCTACATAGTTCTCTTATTCTGTTGGTTAAATGGTTCCCTCACTTCCAATGCTCATTAGTGCCATGCTTGTTCCTTCTCTTTGAGTCAGTGTCCTCCTGTCTTGAGTCAGTGAGCTGTGGTCTCTCCATACTGGACCCAGACACAGCCAGCTACCAGCAGAGTTGCTGACCTGGCCTTCTCACAGACTCCTTGCAGTGAAACATCCTTCTCTCCAGCTTCATTTACCTTTCCCTAGACCTGAGATGACTGGACAATGGTGCCACCTTTATCTTGTCCCAAGTTCCTATGGGGTGGATTAACTCACAGTCCAAGTTTTGGGAACCCTGAAGGAATATTTGGGACAGGATGGGCTTTGGTGGTCGCAGATGAGCAGTTGCTTTTTTGCATGTTTTGCTACAGTGGCAAAGTCCTTCAGTGATCTTAACAGCATTTGAACAAGTTGTGATCTTTAGGTTTCTTACACACATCCTCGTGGCAAAGAAGGCTGACAAGAACCTGGTGTGCATTAGACAGGACATTGCCAGCAGTTTGAGGGAGGTGGTTTGGGCTCTGGGGTATGAGAGAGGTATGGACTTCATTGGAACAGGTCCAGTTCAGGGCCACAGATGTGGTCAGGACTGAAACATCTTTCCTGTGAGGAGAGGCTGAGAGAACTGGGACAGCTCAGGCTTGAGACTCAAGGCAGCTCAGTATCTTATCAATGTGTATAAATTCCTGATGGGAGGCTGCCCAGAGAAAGCTGAACTCCTCTTAGTACCATCCACTGACAGAAGAGACAATGGACACAGATTAAAACCCATCAAGTTACACTGAATATTAGAAGAGACACTTGTGGCTGTTCAGACACTGGCACAGGCTGCCCAGAGAATTGGTGAAGTCTTCATGATTGGAGATATTTAAAATCTGACTGGACATGGTCCTGGGCAACTGGCCCTGCTCTGAGCAGAGGGGCTGGGCTAGATAATCTCAAGAGTTGCCTTCCAGTTTCAGCCAGTCTGTGATGACAGTTTAGAGTTTTGTGAAAATGGAAACATTTTTTGTTGCATGCCTTTGCAATGATTTTTAGTAGACAAACAAAATTATTTAGAAAACATTATGCATTTAAACACTAATAACAATAAGAAATGTATGTGCTTACCTTCAGTATATGTCCAAGTTTGTGCAATCTTGAAAAGTTTAAGAAGTGCAAAACATTTAATTCCTAAACATAATTACTACAATGTTTAGTCCTGTATAAAGACAAGATATGAACTGCTTAAAAACTAGAAATGGTTTTCAAATTATTTCAAATTATTCAATTTTTTTCCCTTCCTTTATAAAAAGCTAAGAAAAGTGCTTTTACTTTCTCATGTTTAGGCTTGTAAAAATGAACATTTGTGAAAGAGGATGCTATCTACTGAGGTCTGTCTCTGGGGGGAACTAACTTCGGGATCAATTTTAATTTCCAATGTTGTGCTCTAAGCATAAACATAGCATTCAAATCAAATGCTGGTGTTGCTATAATTGCCAGTCCATAAAATTTGAGAAATAAAATTCCAGAGATTATGCCAAATTGCCTTTAACATCTTATACAGGCATTGTGCCAGTTCCATCTATAACCAAATAGAGACTCATTTCCAGAAGCTGGCACTGAATATTTAAATCATCTGATGCATTGGTGAAATGAACTTTGAAGTCTGTTTTAACTCCTGTTTGCAGCAAGAGAAGGGTACTGCAGTACATGCATTGTGAGAGTCACGGTCCCTCCGCCCATGAGGATGGGAAACACTAATGAGTCTTGATTTTCACCAGTGTGTTCAGGGTGACTCAGGACATTATAGCTGGGAAAAAACATCACATGGTATTTGTGGAGTAATTGTCCATGCTTTGTCTCACATAGATTTTTTTTAAACCTGTTTACAAGTCCAAGTGTTGTTAAGGAACACGAAGGACAGAATAGCACACAAAATGGGTCAGCTCCCAAGCTATTTTTCACATCAGAAATGTTGCAGGTAAGTGGGAGCTAATAGGAATACTGACTATTTAAAATCTTAACTGAAAAGCTTAATAGCTTGGTTTAAGTTTCTTATTGAACAATTGCGTACCAGTTCCAAATAAATAATTATTAGATATTGTCTGTTTATTGAATGCAATTTTTAAGACAAATATAGCTAAACTCAATCTCAGTACTACTGGGGTGTGCATAAGGATATATGACTTTGTATGTGCATGCTGTTATTTTCCTGTGTCAGTGTGGTGAGTGCTAAGCAGCAATGATTTCATACTCTTAATACAGCTGCATAAATGCTACTTGTTGTGACAAGGCACTGTTGTGGACTACATCTAAACATACATGGTAGATGCTTGGATCTGTAGGAATAAGGACAGTAAATATAAAAAAGCATTTTTAATGACCCATTGTATATTTTCAATAACAGCCAATAAAAAAATAGTCCTCACTTTAGTTTTTCTCTGCGCACAAGGAATACTTAATGTTCTGGGAATATAATTCCTCTTCAGGGTGTATTTCCCAAATAGCTTAATGGGCTTTAGTCACCCTATTCCATTAACAACAGTGAGCCAGAAGTTACAGGCACTTGATTTAATTTTGGTTGGACTCCTGGACTCTGTGTTTGAATTGTCATCCAGCAATTGTAAATGTGGTTGAGGGAGAAGGGAGTTAAGAAATGGAAAATGTGCATTGTAGAGTCAATGTCCCTTCCTGAACTTTATCATGAATCTGGCAACAAAAACTCCAGGAAGCTAGAAAAGCATATAATATTGATTATAAATATATAGTAAATATTTTATATATGTGTGTTTATATATAAGTACATATAAATATATATTATATATAAATATAAGTATGTAAAATAAGTATGAAATACATAAACTAATACTGGAATAAGCTTGATTTCATTTTTTTTTATCCTTCTACTTCAATGATTAATGAGTTTTCTTTCAGTTTTTATGGAACCAATTTATGAATACCAAAAGAAAATGCAAACCTTTTCATGGCATTGACAAAACCCTCCCCCTTTGATAAATCTTTAAATAAAAAGACCTAATTTTTTTTTCCTCTTTTCTGAACATTGGGCAACCTTCCAAAGCAAAATCAGTCTGTGTTAGGGTTCCTTAAAAAAAGGAAAGGATGAAACCACCCACATAGCATGTGAAATGTGGAAAGAAAGACATCTGAAAAAAACCCTAAGCATCAAATTTTCATTAATAGATTTGGTATTCTGGAAAGAGGTGAAAGCTATCTGATGGGTTTACTACCTTGGAATACAATACCCAAAGCACAAACAAATTTAATTGAAAATATGCAGAAAATAACTTTCAAATTATTTTGAGAGGCTTATCCTGCATCTTTTAAAATATGTTAGAAACTGATCTGTAATTACAGACACTAGCCTAAAATCCTTTTGGAATTGAAGTTCCAGCACTAAAGAGAAAATACGTAAGAAACTCCAAGAGAATAACCAGTAGGGAAAAGATTTAGCTTGGTACTGAGCACTGCAAGTTCAAAACATTGCTATCATAATAGGGATCATTATGAACTAAAGGTCAGCAACTCTGCAAGGACAAAAATAACCCAAAAAATCCACTACAGCAGTGTTCAGTTTTCAGAAAGAAAGCTGCACACAGATGGGGAAGCCTGCCGAAAAGGAACCAAAAGGACAAAATGTGTGAAGGCAGCACAGAGGCACTGAGAACCAATATCATCCAAACAGATTCAGAACAACCTGGAAAGATGGAGTGGCTGAAGAAAATAATAAAGAAACCCGTTTGAAGCAGAAATACAAAGAACAAATTGTCTTGATTAAGATCATTCAATCACCAGAACCAGATGGCTGTTTGGTCAAGTGTTCTAATGGAAGTGTAAAATAGCTGTATCTATTAACAGCATTTTCTTATCTAAAATCAGGGGAGTTTAATGAGGAGTGATGAGGGGAACACATGGTGATGGTTTTCAAATGGTGCATGTAGTCAGGTCTGTGGACATACAGATGAGGAAATCTGGGAAGGGACATTCTGTAGAAGAGATAACAGTTTTGTAAAAGTAGGTGTGCCTTACATCTCCAACCGTGCCTTTAAGGAAACCCAAGCATAATGTTTAAGGGGTTAGAGGCCATTTGCCATTCCCCAGGGATTTTAAGGATGTCTTCCAGCAAAGAAATTAAGTTACAGTGAGACAACAGAAAATGTCTTCTGGTAGATTAATAACTAATTATCTGGTAATTTCCTGTAAAAGATGGAAAACAAAAAGCTCAGTTTTCCCAAAGAGGAAGATGATAGGCTCCAGAAGGTCTCCTCTGTCCAGCATGTACATACATTAACTGGAAAGGAAAATTATTAATGCAGTGGAACATCTTGATGATATACAGTACTTAAGGTGAGGAAAGATTGCAAAGAGCTATGGAAAGCCTTCACAGTACTGACTGCCAGCAAAGTGATGGCAGATGAGATCAAATGCTGATGAATCTCAAGCAAAATGTGGAAAAAGCTTTTCCAACTTTCTGTGTACAGTAATGATCTCTTTAGGCCTTTCAAACATTACTTTAGCACCCATGAAAAGAGGTCTTGGAATCATAACAGAAGACTCTGAAAACATCACATCAACACTCAGGACTGTTCAGAAAACCAAATGAAATGTAAGGAATTACTGAAAATTACCAAAAAAACAGAAAATACCATGGTGCCACGGTGTAGGTCCCTGTTGTATCTATACCATGTACATAGTAGGAAGTGTTTGGGCTCCCCAATATAAAAACAATTATCACAGACTAGGTAAAAGGTAGCCAAGGACAGAATAAATGGAATTGGAGTGGGGTTTGTCTTATTTTTCAGGTGTCAGATAGCTGTCTGTCTGTGAGTTACTTGCCTAGGCTTCCTATATCATCAATTAAAATCTGCTCATTGCTGTTGCAAATCAGAATGTGATTCTTGCCATCCTATAGTAAAACCTTACATTATGTTCAACTTCTGGGTTTGGTTAGCTGTGGAATATAAAGGAACCATGTAAATATAAAGACAACTTGCTCAGATGTACATACCTTGTAGATATCCACATTTAATCAAATATATCTCAATCTTTGTATCTTAAGCATAAAGTAGGAAAAAACATGATGTAGGTCTTGTACATCCTGCAACAGCACAAAGTCCACTAGGAATGGTTGATGTCTGTCTCTTATGAGCTAATATCTAGGGAAGGTCACAAGTGAGTCCCCAGAAATAGGTTTAAAAAACCCAAAAACTCTAACCTAAATGTTAAACTTACCATAGGATATTTTGGATCATAAAAGCCTATTTTGGATCATAAAAGCCTATGTTACTACAAAAATCAAGTATGCAATTCCTTGGAAAAGATTCCATCAAGATCTGTTTGATGTGAAAATGCAGCTTCTGGCTCCATAATCTCTGAGGCTCGAGTTGCTGAGCTGGAGGAGCACAAGGCACAGGGAAGCTGGTGCTTTCCCTTCTTCCTTGAGCAATTGTACTGACTGCCATCAGACAAGGGACTGGGCAAGACGAGCTTTTCATCTGACTGATTATGGCCCCTGTGTGCTCTCTAGACTTTTAGTATTTGTCTGGTTAGGATGTCTGCGTTATGTGTCTTCTGCAGCCCTTGCTCATTTTCCAAGGCATTTTGAAATATTTTCTAACAAGACTGTACGGATCATTTAAAATCCAATCTACCACCTACAGCATCACAAACCATTGAAATTCTGCCTTGCATAAGGACAGTTATAATGAAGATAATTTGGGGCTGGTTTTCCTATCGCTGCTCATACTGTGAACTCATTTGCACTCTGAGCAATTTAATGGGTACATCTCCTTGTGATAGTAATACACTACATACTCACCATGTATGTTGGTTTTTAAATTACCAGCAATATAAGTCTTTAATTTTTTTCGATATAAACCTGTTATATGTTTAGTGCTCTTTATGCAGAAGGAAAATAATAGAAAAATCACCCAGCCTTGTGCCATACAAAATGTTTATTAGAAATATAAATATTTCTGTAACACATTTCCAGTAAAAATTCTGAATTTCTGCTTCTGCAGATGCTTAGCTCTAGAACCATTTATGCTGATGGACTAGTTGTCTGTGATAAACTAGTGCTTAAAGAAGGCTTACAGTAGCTGGCTTCTTAGTAACACAAAATAATATTCCAAATCTTTCTGTAGTTATTTTTCTCTTCTCCATCTACAGTTTTCTAATTGTAAGCTTACTGGCATTAAATTAGATAGCTGTTTATTGACCAGCATTCCTTTTTTTGTTATTGCTGTTTATCATGGCCAGCTATTAAAAACACTAGCAAAAAATCAGGCTTAGCAATAATAGAATACAGAATATTGAATTTAAAGGCAAAAGCTGTGGTATTTTGTGCATTGGAATATTATTATCACACTGCAAAAATCATTATCCTTGCAGCGCAAAAAATTTAATTAGGACATCGATTGAAGAGAAGGCAGAAGATGAGTTTTCTCCTTTACTTCCATGTCTATTTCATTTCTTTCAGTGTGGGTTGCTTCTGTGCCATAGCCTTTCTGGTCTGTAAAATAACTTACAGTCAAACAATGTACTAATTTTGAAAGATTTTATATTTCACTTTAATTTAGGTATAACGTCTGTGTGATTTACCTAATAATAATACTGGAATTCAAATAAGATCTGTATTTTCAAGTCCACAATGCAGATGCAAATAATCTGTCTGAAATCAGCCAGATACTTTAATATATGTTTAGAAACAAGTGCCTGATAAGGCCTGTGTGTTTTGATCAAGAAGTGACATTTTTCAATCAAAAACTTAATCCTAATCCCATAAAAATAATACAAAATTAACTTAATTTAGTACAGGAATTGCATTAAAGTGCATTGTAGTGTAGGAACTGATCTTTGCATCTATTGATCGCCATTTATTCTATCAGTGTTTTATATTTTATATATATTTATTGTGCTCATTTAATTTTCATTATGTATTGCCTTTATTCTATATTTTATATTATATCTGAATATATACACATGTGTATATATATTTTATTGGAAGTGCTAATTGGTGACACTAGATTAGGGGTGCTCTCTCATCTTTGGTGTGAAGCAATAAAAGGCACAGCTCAGTTTTCCCAAAGAGGAAGATGATGGGCTCCAGAAGGTCTCTGCCCAGCATGTACATAAATGAACTGGAAAGGAAAATTATTAATACAGTAGCACATCTTGATGATACAAACTATTCATAGTACTGAAGGTGAGGACAGATTGCAAACAGGAGGAGCTGAGTTGATCATCCCAAATGTAAGCCACAGAGTCATGACCAGGCACCGTGGGCCATGGAAACAGCAGATCACAGGAAAAAAAAAAAGCAGTAAAACAACCATTTGTGAGTGAAGTGCTCAGATAGCAGTGTATATATTTCTTCAGCCTTTGAGGCCTTTACTTTACAACAACAAATATCTACTTTTACAGCATGTTGTTTGTTCTCTGAACTCAATTGCTAACTAAAAAGTTCAGGGTAAGCACATATATAACTCTCTAGGGTAAAACCAAACGTGAGCTGTCTTCCTTTTCTTTGTACTTCAGACCTTGCTCAGCACTGAACTGTAAATCAGTTCTCACCAGTAACGTCAGTTTACTCCAGTGGTATAAAAGTGGTAAAATGGAGAAGTCAACTGCTATGTCATGAATTTGATGTATGCATCTTCTTGCACATCATGACATTTGCATAGCTCTCTGCACTTCCTTTACAAAATACACATCCCTTCTGATGGTGTATTTTGAAGATTGATCATTAGAGTCATTCACTGTACAAGTACTAACTCCTTATGTTGCAGGGTAATTTAACATAATTGATGGAAGTAAAGTCTGGTTTTAAAAGATGTTTGAGGAACAATTTTTCAATGATGCTTACCTTTAGTGCTTTTCATGGCATTGAAATGTCTATGAATGTCTTCATATTATTTACTCTTAAGGTTCACTGAAATACTGGATGGGCTTTTTTTACTTTATTTTGCATCATGTGTTGATGGAAAGATTACAAGGCAATAATTTCAGGTTATTTGATGATCTAAAATGAGATGCAGACCACATGTGGTTTATATTAAAAATGCTGAAAGAAAGGAGCTATAGAGCAGACTAATACAGCAAGTAAATTATTCTGCCTTTGTGTGCAGACATCATATGGCAATAAAGCATGTTCCTGAGAATGACAGAATTTGTACCTTAGAAATGACTCATTGTTACATTTTGACATATTTTATCACATTAAAAATTCATAAATGTCTCCTTAGAAAAGATAGATATGGAACAGTGGAAGATCTACATAGAGATTCCTCTCTTTGATAAAGTCATGGTGCCCTGAATTTATCAGAATGTACCCAGATACATCATGAAGATATTCTCATCAGATTGTTGATTTTAAAATAAAGAAGTTTGTAACTAGCAGATTCTGATTTTCACATACATTACTGAAATTATTAGCTAAGCTGCTTTTGTGCATAGTTTTAAAGGTTAGCTTAAAAGAAACTTTATTTTGTTTTTCTTTTAAATATGAGTCATATAAGCCGGTTTGGGATGCATAGCATTTTTTTAAATCTTTCTCTCTCTCACTCTTTTTATTTATTTTTTTTAATTGACCTCCCATTCTTACCCTATTTCTATGTAGCACACACAATAATCATGGTAAAATCATGACCTTATTGGATTCTGTAAAATTTCATCCTTTTTCCATTTTTTTTTATTTGGGAACAGCTGTCTTCCTCTGTTTTCCTGTGTTAAACTGCACTCATCACTCCCATCCATCCTGGCGGATGTAACGTGACTGAACACGTCACACACAAGTAAAGGATGGAGCAGGAGACAAGTGTGCCCTGCAGTGCACACCTCCTAGTGGGTGTGCTGGTTAGAAATTGGGCTAAACTGGCCAAAAGTGGCTCTGAAGGTTCCAAATTCACAGCACCTTCCGAAATGCTGAGCCTTACACTCGAGACCTAAAGTCCACATGAAGTTAAATAAACAGGCTGGTAAATGAATCATGAGAGTGTGCTCTTCCCTTTCAGCCTTGCATGTAATACCTTTACATTAATCAGCTGGTAGCAGAGCCAATCCTTTCTGGAGTTAGTGCTCATATTTGTTTATATTTCCATTTGATTGGCACAGGTCTATCGAGCAGAACTTGTTCCCCTCAAAGAGAAGGTGCACCAGGTCAATGAGCTCGCTCACCGCTTCTCTCCCTCCGACATTCAGCTCTCCCAGTACAACCTCGGCTGCGTGGAAGACCTGAACACACGGTGGAAGGTGCTACAGGTATACTTTTCATTACTTTTTTCTTTATGATGCATTTAAGTAAATATTTATTTTCCTCTGTGCTTCGTTCCCTGTGGGGCAGCACCAAAGAATGAAAGATGAGAAAGCCCAGGAAAATGTTTTGTTGTTGCCATTCATAAATGCATTAGGCAGAGGCCCAACCTGATATTGCAGATGGTTTAAAAATATAAAGGGCAAGCCACATGTTTCACACACATTTCAAAGATAAAACGCTCTCTTCCACAGAGCTCAGGAAACATTGAGAACAATTCACTTTTCACTGTAAATTATTGCTTTGATTTACCAAATCCAGATATTTGGAAAACAAATTTTTCATCTTTTCTGAAGATACTTAGAGACAGTATGTCAGAGTGAGATGTTATTGCTGAAGAACAGATAGTTAATTGAAATATTATGGTTTACTATCTTTTTTCATATTTACTTAAATGTCATCTGGAAGATACAGAGAGTAAGGTGAAAGCACTCCAGTAAATTTTTAAACACATCCTGAGGGGAAAAGACATAAGTAACTTTGAAAGATTATGATATACTAAAGGCCAAGTTGTGACCCTTGGAAACAGAAAAGATGCATCTATTCCTATAATATAATTTTTCTACTTAAAAGAGAGCAGAGTTTGAAATGCATTGGAAGTCAGAGCTCATTATTGTTAGAAGAGAATAAAATAGCACAGACTGGAATAGAATAGATCAATTGGAACAAATATACAATTATTTAGACCAACTGTTCTACGTACCAGATTTGCTGGACACTCACACCAAATGGCACTTTTTAGAGTATTGTGTATTTTTCCATCTTAGGGCTAGACCTTTTTGTGTATGACTAGCCCTCCAGTTAGATGTGATACCCTTTAGAGAAAACTGAAATTTTGGCCATGTAATAGGAAAAGCAAAAAGGAAAATTGTTTTTATTTTATGCAAAACCATTCTCCTTCTAAGGTATGTTCTTGTTGTTTATTTCTGTTTTTGCAGTTGTCCAGTATGTTTCTTTTTCATTCTGCTAGTTTTGGTTTTTTTATTTATAATTGCTTTTGTTATGCTAATGTCACCTGAAATATACAATTTTTTCTTTAGTCTGTCCTTTTTATTTTTCTATATATTTCAGTTTATTTTCATATGCCTTTCTTTTACACTGGTTGTGTTCTTAGGCTTCTCTTAATTCTTATTTCCAAAAAGCAATTCTTTCTGTGTTCCTACTCTTCTCTTTCTTTCCCAATCTTGTTTCCCTCATTTCTCTTTGTTTTGTTTTTTTTCTGTACTGCCCTTGTTTCTTTTCTTAGTTTGCTTCTCTTTTTCTCCTTCCTCAAAGGTTAGATCTCTCTCTCTCTCCCCTTGCTATATTCCTAATGGGGAACATATTTCTTATCCAAGTACCCCATATCCTAGAAAATATCACTGCAGGAAAATCTTAAAACAAAGAGTTCTGTGCTATTGCTTGCCAGAAAGGTACCCATCCTTGGTTATGTGTGGGAAAAGTGCAAAGAGACATAAAATTTATCACATCTGAAACACCAGTGAATTCTAGTGTTATGAGAAAGTTGAAGAGCATTTTGTAAAGGAGGTAATCATGTTTCACTTGTTTCTTTGTTGACACTGGGAACTTACATAAGATTAGAGGATGAAATGTATAATCTTAAACCAAATCTTAGAGAGATTTAATATTATATTCATTTTATAATCATAAGGCCAGCCATAGTCAGTCATTTGCAGTACTGCAGAGTGGTTTTACAGTGAGATTGCTGTTAGTGAATAGAATCAGATATTCCTCCAGAATCTTCCCAGAACTTTGTATTTTTGCAGTAAGGCATGTTTGCCATTAATTTACCTTGTTTGTATTCATTTTTAGTGAATATACTCTGGAGCATTACTGGTACAAAAATATATGGAAAGCACTCAACCACTCACAGACTCAACCAGTCCTGGTTTTGAAGTGTTGTGTGGAGTGCATTTCATTAATGAGGGCTGATGCACTCAGCTCAGTCACTGAAAACTGTGTCATCTTCTGTGGAGTTTGAGTAGTTTCATGCCTTTAACAGAGTAGTTTTGAGGAAAATATGCTGTTTATTTTTTTATTTTTCTTACACATGAAAGGAGGTAAAATCTTTCCAAGGAGCTACTTGTTATGAATTTCACAAGGAGCTCTCATGTGTGCTTCAAACAGTGGGTGTAATGAGCTCATCCTGGGGCACAATGTGACTTGCAAAACCTTTCTTACTTCCAGTTGACATTTAAGGTGCCAGAAATCCCCTAAAATAGGTGGGAGTTATATCCATTTCATCGAGTCAGATCTGGTTGGTGCAATGCTGGTTAAAGGGCAAAGCTCCTGACATGTAAAAGAATTCACAAGTATCCCACAGAGAAAATAGCTTTCAGTTATCAAGAAAGATTTTTTTGGTTTATATCAAATTTCATTTGCTTTTATTTAGAATAGTTCCTTTAATAAGAATTGTCTTTCATCCAAAAATGTACTTATGAAGATATTTTGTTATTGTATTTAAACTCTAGTGCTTTTACTTCTGAAAGTTGGTAGTTTGTGAGTGGCTGTCTTTGAGCACATCAGAAACTTAAGCTAAATCAGCCCAAGATCTTTTCTAATCTAAACTTTTCTGAAACTTTATATACATATACATAATGATTGTCAAGAAGCATAAGCCCTAATTTCAGTATCATTCCTAACTCCTCAGCTCATCTTGCAGCAGCAGCAAAGATTCTGCAGGATGGTGGGGGTCTGAAGATTGTTGTGGTGCAAAACACATGCTGCCATTTGTTAGGAGGTCCAGCCACAACTATTATTCTGTTCCCTTGAAGAGCACTCTCTGCTTGCAGGAGCTGTGAAGAGCCAGCAGGCTTTTAGTACCCCTGCAGGCAGTTATCTAAAGTCATATCATCACTTTATTTGTATTCTGCTGAGGACAGGCTCTTCACTGAGCTGCATAATGCACTCTACTGTAATAAATATTGCTGCAATGAATTATTTCAAAAACCAGCTTCTTCCGTATGCTTCACAAATATTAGTTGATTCTTTCAATCTGTGGTGAGAAATATGAATGAATCTTACCATCTGTATTTCCAGAGATACTAATATCAATATTATAGAAGCCAAAAAGGAAATCCCTTATTCCCTGAAATGTGTAAAATTGTCACTATGCATCAAAGTCTTGCTGGCCAGTGCATCTCTAAAGAGCTGAGTCACGGGCGTTCTGGGCAGCAGTCCTCAGCTCACATCTTGCTTTTTATAGGGGTTGGACACCGAGGCAAGGAAATTACAGTAAAATATAAGCTGAAATCAGCAGTGACCTATTGAAGCAGATTTTAGGTTTGGGCTTTTTTTTAATTCTACTTCACCTTCTGTTCATGGCTTCTCCCAGAAAAATATCCTACAAAAAAAAAAAAAAAAAAAAAAACAACAAAAATTCCTGTGTAAAAGAAATGCCTTCTTTGGGTCTCTAGCAGTTGAATTGAACCAAGTTTACTTTTTTAAATTGTATGTTGTAATGGTTTCAAGCCCATGTCTAAACTGTGGAATTGAATTTGAAAGTGATGAAGGATATTCTCTCACACAATTTTTCTTAGAGAAAAGGAAGAACCTCTCTCGTATTAAAGTTCAGTTATCCAATTGGTAATGCATAGGATCCTCATACACTAAAGTTCTAGTCATATTCTCAGACAGAATATTGGCCTTAAATTGTTCTATATCTTAAATTACAAGTAGAATTATTCNATGTTTATATATTATTACCTTTCTGTTAACACAGCAGTTTCTCCTTCCATTGTGATATTTCATTAATTTTAATAGCTAATTTGTTTCTATTTCTTGGGGTTTTCCCCTTTTTTAAACTCTATTTTTGACATATATCATCTGTTAGTAGCTGNTGTGGAATTGAATTTGAAAGTGATGAAGGATATTCTCTCACACAATTTTTCTTAGAGAAAAGGAAGAACCTCTCTCGTATTAAAGTTCAGTTATCCAATTGGTAATGCATAGGATCCTCGTACACTAAAGTTCTAGTCATATTCTCAGACAGAATATTGGCCTTAAATTGTTCTATATCTTAAACTACAAGTAGAATTATTCATTATTAAATAGTGAGAGTAAAATAGGGTTGAAATTGATGGATTGACAGATGATGCAACTGTAACAAAAAAGATGTTTTTTCCTCTGTATGAGACAGAGAATGTCATGTCTAAATGAATAGGCAATATAAAAGAAAGATTTTTATATTTTNAAAAAGGGAGACAACTTTTCTAAATATATGGAACCAAAATTCTAGCTAAGTTAGAATTATAGTAGTTAAATCACCACTAAAATCATGGTGTTTTTCAACCTTGAAATTTGAAATTATTTTGTAGTTGCAGACTTCATCTTCCCAGCAGAGGGAGGTTTTGATCCTTTTTGGAAGTCAAGTTGTCCCATCAGGCTACTTAGTTAAAATGTTGGTTTGTATGTTCCATGAGAACAGGAGCTCCTGCCAGAACCACAATTGTTACAGCTCTTTAATGGTCTCTTATTTGTTTAATTGGCTCTGCCAGTTGGCTGCAGAAGTCATAGACCCAAGCATTTTTCTTCATTCCTGTTAGACTGAGTCGCAGATTTTCTCAATGTTTGTCTGCAAAATTATGCATATAGAATTCATTTTGCGGTGATTCGTTCTTTAGAAATCCAATTTATTTATTTCTGTAAGTTAGTGGAGGAAGAACAGCTGTCAATATTGGGATTAAATTCTACTAATGAAGTCTGTGTCAAAAATTGGAAATATACTTTCCTAGATTAGGAGGACACCTTCATTGTGGCAACACTAGAGCAGTGAGTGAAATAAAGTGTGTAACTATAAACACGTATGGTTATCATCCACAGACATGGCAGCAGGAAAACTAATAAAACCTTACTAAATGTATGATGTGTGTGATGAATTTCACTTTGCTGGAAATTACAAATGCTTTAATCATCCTTTGTAAAGGAGGTGCATTCATTTTGAGAGTTTTGTTACCCTCTTTTGTCTTCCTTGACTCTGAAATTTTGTCTATGAGGGTGTTTTGAAGAACCATGCAGAAGAGTAGAAATTTACCCTACTTTATTTTCTCATTACAATTTAGATTGTAATTAAGATTCTCATTACAATGTAGATTTCTTTTGATGCATTTTTTTTGTTTCTCATAAATGTGTGTAAGTGCAGGGAATTATAAAAGCTGAGTTATGCTGTTTATATGTGAAAAGAAAAACACCTAGAATTTATTAAAAATAAGAAAATATGCTCCACATGCATCTTGAATTTAGCACTCTCTTGTACAACCTTTGCATATACAATATATTCTGTAAGATCTCTCATTTATCTATTTGATGGATAAATGATAGGAAAAGAATGGGCATATTAGTTGATATATGTAAGTCTCATTTCCTTATAAAGGAAGACTTGAACAATTTACTTCCACCTGTCAGCAGTTATAGATTATGTTTGGCAGCACACATCCATATGACTCATACCAGACTATATTTAGGATATTGTGGAAAACATAGGTTATGATATTCACTGGAAACCAACATCTGCTAGTTCTGTTGGGGTTTAGTCAAGTAAATTTAGCTAAATTATCCAGTTTGTAGCTCTTTAACCTATTTACCAGCCACCACTGAGACTGTATTCTTTAGTGTTCATTATCTGTAATACCTGATATCTCAAAATTATTTGAAATAATTTCTGTAGAAGTCCCCTTGACAAGAAGTGTGGAAGTCACATTTAAAGAATTAAAGCTCTGAGTTTTTGTCCTATTCAGAGGTGTAGACTGCAGTAGTTAGAGGATTTTACCTTGGATTCCAAAATTGCAGATAGTTCAGGGTTTTTCTTGTACAAATTGAAAGAATATGGCTTGATTTTTTCAACACTTTTTTAAGTGTATGACCTGATTCCAATCAGCTGTGTTCAGGCTGCTCATTATGAAAAATTAGGGTTGTTTTAGGTAAGAATGTGTGAGGGAGAATAGCTGGGAAGTGCACAAGGTTAGCAGCAGTCAGACTGGTGAAAGCAAACAAGGACAAAACAAAAATGAACCTTGCAATTATAAGTCAATCTCCAGTCCTGGCTTCCACTCCACAGACCTTTTTCCTTCTCAAAATGTTATGTCAGAGCTCATAATTTGCAGGTTATATTTTGCTAAAGCTACGGGAGAGGGTGGGAGTGCACAGGGTTGGTCAGGGCTGGATGCAGTGTGAGCTGTGCTGGCACCAGGAGGCTGATGGACCTTTGCAAGGTGTGGGGCTGCCTTCCCTGGGGGGGAGGCACGCTGCTGACACCCATCCTCTGCCCGGGAGGGAATTGCGCGCTGCTCACACTGATCCTCTGCCCGGGAGGGAATTGCGCGCTGCTCACACTGATCCTCTGCCCGGGAGGGAATTGCGCGCTGCTCACACTGATCCTCTGCCCGGGAGGGAATTGCGCGCTGCTCACACTGATCCTCTGCCCGGGAGGGAATTGCGCGCTGCTCACACTGATCCTCTGCCCGGGAGGGAATTGCGCGCTGCTCACACTGATCCTCTGCCCGGGAGGGAATTGCGCGCTGCTCACACTGATCCTCTGCCCGGGAGGGAATTGCGCGCTGCTCACACTGATCCTCTGCCCGGGAGGGAATTGCGCGCTGCTCACACTGATCCTCTGCCCGGGAGGGAATTGCGCGCTGCTCACACTGATCCTCTGCCCGGGAGGGAATTGCGCGCTGCTCACACTGATCCTCTGCCCGGGAGGGAATTGCGCGCTGCTCACACTGATCCTCTGCCCGGGAGGGAATTGCGCGCTGCTCACACTGATCCTCTGCCCGGGAGGGAATTGCGCGCTGCTCACACTGATCCTCTGCCCGGGAGGGAATTGCGCGCTGCTCACACTGATCCTCTGCCCGGGAGGGAATTGCGCGCTGCTCACACTGATCCTCTGCCCGGGAGGGAATTGCGCGCTGCTCACACTGATCCTCTGCCCGGGAGGGAATTGCGCGCTGCTCACACTGATCCTCTGCCCGGGAGGGAATTGCGCGCTGCTCACACTGATCCTCTGCCCGGGAGGGAATTGCGCGCTGCTCACACTGATCCTCTGCCCGGGAGGGAATTGCGCGCTGCTCACACTGATCCTCTGCCCGGGAGGGAATTGCGCGCTGCTCACACTGATCCTCTGCCCGGGAGGGAATTGCGCGCTGCTCACACTGATCCTCTGCCCGGGAGGGAATTGCACACTGCTCACACTGATCCCTGCCCTGTTGGGAATTGCACACTGCTGACACCCATCCCCTGCCCTGTTGGGAATTGCACACTGCTCACACTGATCCCTGCCCTGTTGGGAATTGCACACTGCTCACACTGATCCCTGCCCTGGAGGGAATTGCACACTGCTCACACTGATCCCTGCCCTGTTGGGAATTGCACACTCTCACACTGATCCTCTGCCCTGTTGGGAATTGCACACTGCTCACACTGACCCTCTGCCCCTTCACGTCCGCCTGGTCTGAAGCGAGGTTGGAGCAGATGTACAAAGTTTGCTTTGAATGTGGAACACGTTTGTCGCAGAAAGAGCATTCACTGAATTTAAGAGCTGCCCAGTAAAGGCTCTCTAATGTGATTTTCAGAGGCTTGTAACTCAATGAAACCTTAATGAATACCCTTGGATTGAAAGCAATATAAAACCCCTTAGATTCAAAGTACCACTGCCAAAGTATTGTTAAAGGTTTTTAGAGGGAGAATGTAAAACTGGCAAAACATATTTCTCTTTCTCCCCATTTTCGTTAATCCCTTCTTCTGAAATAATGTGATTTTTTTTACAAGAAACTTCATCTGAAGTGATTTAAAGCCCAAGGAAAAGAAATAATACGCACATTTCCAGTGCAGAAGGTTAATGTCAGCCTTTTTTATTTCTTTGTTGAGTCATTTTGTGTCTTTCTGATATATCAATTATATGTTACATCACTGTGGATAGTTTTATGTCAGGCCATCTACTTTCAGGTTACAGAAAGCTTTTGCAGTCTTTAAGCTAGGTAGTATTTTGTGCTGTGTTTTTTATATCTTTTTGCTTCAGTGAGACTAAGTAGGATTTTTTTTGCTGTTTTAGAAGTACTGTTAATTATAGTGCTTAAAATACTAAAAATGTCAGTGACATTAAGTTGTGACACAGATTTGAAACCAGCCTTTATGGAAGATTATGTGTGTCATTTGAAAAATATTTTCACAAGGTGCTCTCTAAAGTTGCCACTGCAGTTTTCAACACGGTTTTAGTAAATCGGAATGTTGTACCCTTGTATAGAAAACTATGAGCAGCATGGAAGTGATGTAATGGTATGTTTGTTGTAGAGGAGGGTGCTTTATAATTAAAATGGCTCAAATCCTGTTACCTGTTGTGTATGCAAAATCTTCCATAAAGTCCTTCCTAATTTGGATCCACCCAGCACAACACAGGCAGAAGGTGGTATTTCAAAATGCTTATCCTGTGGCTCACCTAAGCTGTTCAATTCTTGTGCTTGTTGTTAGTTTATAAAACACTGATTGTGCAATAAACTTTAGAATTATATCCCTTGATTACAGAACAAACATAGTATGAATTGCAATTCTTGATCAAAAGCTTACAATTTCAGGTTTTATTAGTATTTATTTTTTATTTCTTTTGTACCTGGACAGATCAACATCCAATTTCTGTTTGTGGAAATGAATTCTTTAGGGTATGACATTTTTTGGGGGGGAGCTTCAAGTATGGAGGTTGAAGACTCGGTTTTTCTCTTTCATTTTCTCAGGTGTTCAAAGTTGTTTCTCTACCACAGTTTAGTTTGTTTTAAAACAAAATTAATTAGCATTAATCAATCCAGAAAAATAATCCTAAGGTTACATCTGTAGGCAGCATATTCATTTTGTTGGATGTTTTCACTTTCATTCCTCTGATTTCTCATACCATCCTCAAGTTTTGTGTCCTTTCCTTTCAGTACCCTCATTTATGACTCTTTCATCTGTAAAAACAATCAGTTCTGTCCTAATTAATTAGCTGACACATAGCTGATAATAGAGTGCTATTTCTGTGTAGTAATTTTTGGGGTATTCTGAAGAAAAAGAAGATTGTGTCTTCCATAAGATGGCTTTGTGCTTTTTGAATATCCAAGCATTAGAGTTCCTTATCTCAAAACATCACATTTCAAATCCTGAGTTGATTTTGTCTGTACTTTTGCCAGCCAGAAAACTAAGATAACTGAGTTTGGGTTGCACATCAGTTGTCATAGTTACCTGAAATATATCCCTAAATCTGCCTAGGTTTACCTCTAATGAGAAAGGGGTTACATTTTTCTCATAAAGCCTCCATAACTTTATTCAGCTGTGAATGACCTATGAAATACTGTCAGACTGGTATGGTCTGTTGCAGAAATCAAGACAGCTTCCTCTTTTAAAAAGTCAGGATCTAATCCTTTTTTCTTCACCAGTGAACAGGAGGTCAGCTCCCATCAAATAAAGTTTCAGAAAGACAGAGGCAAATCCAATTTTATGATCACCACTTTTCTGTCTCAACACTTTGCCCCCACATTGTTAGACTGTGCTTCATATTTCCCACAGCAGATGGGATAATTCTGTGATGTTTAACAGTGATAGGTCATTCTGATTATTTCAACTTTGCCAATGGTACTCTATATATTTTTTCAAATTATTTTAACCAACTTGTGCATGAATTTACATGTTTCCAGGTAAGTATCCATTCATGGATCAGAACTACATTGATACAATTTAGCTGAATTATAATGACATTGTGTTGAGTTGGTGTGAGTTTTAGTTTTACTGATAGTTTTTACTTTTAGTTTAATGTAATTCTGATAGCTGCATAGGTCAAAGGCCTGTCCCATTCCCTAGAAAAGGGGGCTAGAAAAACAACCTCTACTTCATGTAAATTTGTGTTAATAAGCATTTATCCTTATACAGGCCAAGGGCCCTGAATCAGATAATAGTGTCTCTGTAATGTGAGCTGCACTACAGTGCTGGACACAAACTGTGATCCTGTGATATTCAGCAGGTTCACTGAAAACATGGTTACCATTGATGCAAAATCTGCATCTGTTCATCTGTGAACTGTTGCAGAAGACCAATCACAGACTGTTTAATGTAACATTTATGGTGTGGGTGCCCAGTGCTAGCCCTGAGATGGGAGCTACCACTGCAGCCTTTACACCGGTATGGTGGAACTGAGCCCCCAGGGGCTGCTGGCTCTGCTCTGCCACCCCTCCCAGCTGGGCTGACAGCTCTCCTGCTCAGCTCAGATATCCTCAGGTGACCCAGGAGCAGCGCTTGTGCCTTTTCCTCCCAGAAAAAGAACCCAACACCTTTATGGTACAGTTTATCAAGGAGCACCCTAGGAAAGATGGGAAAGTCGAAAGAATAAAAATCCTGATTTGCTGTCTTTAGGAAGCGAATCGATTCTTAAATATTTAGACACAAGATATCACTTGTTCCTGATCCTTCTAGCACTTTGGAGGGATAGTCCCAAAAAGATGTATTCACAGTTGTACACAAAGCAGATTTCTTGCGCTCTTGTTTTATATTCATTATATGATCAGTATATTCACAAAGCTTACAGATACTGTATTTCACTGTCTTGCTCATATTCAGATGAGCTCTAACTTGCCAGAGATTTTTAATTATTTTTTTTCTGAATGAGAATATAACTAACAGATGTTTGTTTTTGGCTCCATTTCTACATTCTTTGAAAGCTGGAGAATTAAATTGCTGACATTCAGACAACAGTAATTCACATATCCAGGGAGCCTAATTTGCCATCCCTGAGATTCTGATTCCTGGTGTTCATGGATTTAAAAACCATTTCAATGACACAATATAAGAATAGGCTGGGGAGTTTCAATAGTATGCTCCTGCTAAACATAATCACATTTTATAAACATCTGTGTCATTACTGGCGTGATTCATCTCTAAGCTGTATACAGCTGTGTTTGCAGTTTCAATTAACAGTCCTCTAATTTCATATCCATCTCGTGTTGCTAATTTAGTTAATTTATTCATAATTAAGAGTATTCTATTTTCTACGAAGGTTTGTTGAGCTTAGTGCATTATAAAAATTTTAAAAAAACTAAGGCCAAGGCATTTTGATTCTTACAATAGTCACATCAGAACAAAAATGTCATTAATGTACCTAAAGGGGAAGACATGATATATGGGACATTTTTTTCTTTTCTCAGTGTGGAATGAGAAGCCTTTGGAAGGTAATGGCTTAGTGTTTGAAAGCAAAGGACAGTATGAATGTGCTCTTTTCTCCTGTTTTTTGCCCTTATTTCCTTTGTCCAAAATCTAATATAATTCTATGGTTTAAATTAATACAGTTGGTTTTAATATGTAAAAAAACCCAGTACCTCTAAAAAGAGTGTTACAAGAGGAGGTATGTGGCAGACCCGAATCATTCTACTCCATGCATTTTTTGTTCTCTGACATTTATGTTTTAGATTACAAGGTTTTAAAAGGACACGTGTGATTAAGAACCGTGAGATAACTTTAAAAAAATTAAGCTTGAGACACACTCAAGTGGAAGATAAGGACTGTCTTAGTATCTATCAAAAGAAGGGTTTGCATTTTTAGAAATGTTTTTTTGGCTATCAGTACAAGAATATTGTGTGAAAAATGGGTTAGAGATCCTAGAAACAATCTTCTGCAGTTGTCCACAGTCTAACGACGTTCTGCAATTTTTCCAGGATCAGTTACAGGTCTCCAATACTGTGTAAATACAGAGATACTGCTTTATCTTCACAAGCCCTACAGGGATACTTACTCCAACAAGTGTCTACAATATTAAAGGAGTTGTATGCATAAATGCTTCTCTTAAAAAAAAAAAAAAATTAGAGAAATGAAAAAAAGCCTTCCTCTTTAGCATGAAGGGTGTTTTGATATTTGTGAGTTAGTGACGAGGTGAGCAGAACTCTGAAATTTCAGCAGCCCTTTCTGGAAAAAGAAAAGAGGGAGAAATACAGGACAGTCTTCCTCCTTCAAAAAAAAATAAATAATTGTTTATGATAAATATTAGTGCAAGTACTACTATAATATGAAGTAAACAGAGGGAAGTTGTATGGAAAACACTGAAATAGTGTGATCAATATGTCTCAAGCAGAGCTGCAGGGTTTTAATGACAACTGCTGAATTCTTTATAGCTGAAAATCACAGCTGTCTGCTGCATTTTCCTTTAATCTTCCCCTGCCTACAATCTCCTTGATGCTCTTTTTAGTGTCCCTCATTGCTTTTTTTCTCCTTGAAGCTTCCTTTTTTCTTTTTCATATAAGCTTTTCCTTGTCACACCATCTACATTCATACCACTATTTATTAAGAAAAGACGAGGAAGAAAATCATTGAACAAATAAATAGAGAACACAGCTAGGAAATTTATAACCTGAAATTAGAAGAAGTTAGAGGATAGAGAGAGGCAAAGTGCAATATAAGGTGAGGGAGGCTTTTAGTCCTGGCAGTTGTATGAATCACAACCTTTTCTTTTCCCAAGGAATCTCACAATATCAGAGTAGGTGAGAGATGCAGCCATGGTCTGAGCAGACCTCTAAAAGTCTTCAAAGCAGACATTCTCATAATTTTATTTTCTTCTGCTTGTCAATTGTTAATGCTGAAATGCAGTATTCTGAAGACAATAAAAGTTTGAACCATTTCAACCTTTTAGCTGCACACTCTGTGCATTTAGCAAATAGAATGACAGCTGCTTGCTGTACAAATTCCAGGCTGCCCCACCTTTTTCTGATTAAAATGGTGATTAGGGTTAAAGGAGATTATAGCAATTTGCCAGGGTCCTGTTCTGCTGCAAGCTCAAGGTAAGAGGGTGATTCAAGTGCCTGCAGAAAGATAGATTATCACTGGTTGCTCAATTTCCAGGCTTCTGTGGATTTTTACTCTGTTATTTGTGTAGATTCTCCAGATTTTACTGTGCAAGAAAAGAAACACATTCATTTTTGATACACAAAAAAAAGTTACGTTTTTTTCCCTCTAAGGAGAGATGAGTCTTCATAAGGGAGCACGTAGATATTTTAAATTTTATTAGTATCATCCTCCAGACATTTGTTGCTTTTCTTTTCCTTTGCCTTACTCTGGATAAAATGATAGGGCAATTGTATCTTGTACTTCAGGTGCTAAGTTAAACCCTGTGGAAGTCTGTAAAACTATGTGAATTTATATTCTGAAGAGAATTGCATGCGATTTTCTTATTTATCTAGAGAGATGCCTGTGCCCCAAGTAGGAAACAAATATTCAGACCTTGAATCAGCTTCATGCTTAAATTAAGTTTTTCAGATAAAAGTTTGGGGGTTCAGTTCTAACCCCTCACTTCCATGACGTTAGCCATGGGATTCCCAGCTGTGTCTTTCCCAAAGGAGGATTTTATGCATGCCATATTGTGAAAATTATGGTCAATATTTATCTTCTGCATATTTTTGCTGACAGAGGCAAAATAAATACCTGTCATGAAAACGCTGGCACATTTTTGTGTGTTCCAGCTTCGTGCCTTTAACACCAGAGGATAATTTTGCTCTTTGCATGCTCTCAGAAGTCCTGAGGGATCTGCCCATGCAGAGGTACCGTGGCTGCCATGAGTGCTGCCACATACAGAGTGAGCTGGTGAAACCACCAGCTCCCAGTTTGAGTTCTGGCTGGTCTGTCATCATTTGTTTTTCTGTAGCATATGCCTGTTTTGATAGAGAAATCACTGTTTTTTGAAATAAATAATTGTCTTGAACTGTATATCAGTTAATATTCTCCCTCCCCTTCCAAGATCAAATCTCCAGAGATTGCTCTCTGATCTTAAGTAATGCATTGACAGACCTCCCAGCTGTCTCTGAACATCTCTTTCTCTGGATCAGCCAACACCTAAAATGTTTATGTGTAATGTTTACTTGTTATGTAAAACAAGTATGGTGTGATTTTGAGTCATTGTCATCTGGAAAATAGGTTTGTATTTAACTGACCAATAAAACAATCATCAGCCTGAGTCTGAGCAAGAAAAAACTGTCAGAAAGGAAAGGGGATCATTCAGGCTACCAGAAGGTCTGAGATTTTCCAGTTAGGAAAAAGAAATTTTTCCCTCTGAGAGGATCCCACAACTGCTCCTGGATATAAGGGCAATACGAGCTCTGTGCCTCACCTGTGCTGGTCCTGCTGACTTCAATGCAAAGCACATATGAAGGCAGCAGGATTTATCTCCCTGGTTCCTGGTCATGTCAATCTGTTACCCTCCACTTGTGGGAAATCTTCAAAGGTTCCTGGCCTGTTACACTACAAAAAAAAGTCTCTGCAGATTTGAAAACCTAGATTAGTTTCTGAGGGAGTTTTATGTGCTGTCTTCCCACTCTGAGGACTGTATAAATCCCATTATAGCACAGCTTCTCAAACTACTTCAGCAGGTTTTGGTTGTGGATTTGCTTTCTTTCTTTTTTCAGTATTCAGATGCATAGGTGAACTTCTAGAATTTTAATTATATCTGTATCTGATGAGCTGCAGCAATGTAAAAGGAGTTTGGGTGAGATTTAATTTTAGATAGCAGCTTAATTAACTGTATTTGTAAAAACCAGTGCAGCTTTAATTAAATTTCTCTACATTAATTTAGTTATTTAATTGAAAATTTGTTGGGATAGTCCTTACAATTTATAACTCTTCCTGTACGGGAATCTTAAATAACAGATCATAATAATAACTAAAAATAAAACCCAACCTGTGTATAAGTTTTTGCTAGATTCTACTGGCTTTTTGTAAAGAGCAGAAAGGGATTTCTTTTCTCCTAAATATTTATTTTATGGATTTTGTAAGAGGATTGGACATCTGAAAACTCAACCGATAAACGGTGGTTGAAGACTTCTCTTCTCTTCTCTTCTCTTCTCTTCTCTTCTCTTCTCTTCTCTTCTCTTCTCTTCTCTTCTCTTCTCTTCTCTTCTCTTCTCT
>VZTB01015788.1:96197-137588 GCA_013397245.1 Thryothorus ludovicianus
CTCTCCTCTCCTCTCCTCTCCTCTCCTCTCGTCTCTGTGTTGGAGTTGGTTTGTTTTTATCCCACATCAGCTGTTGTCCCTTTTTCAATGCCATATCAATTCTGGTTTGTGCTGTTACAAAACAACCACCTGCAAGACTTTTTCAAGTTTGGAGTGAGTTGTGATAAGAAATTTGCCTGAGTTGTGAGACTGCAAAAATTCTGTGCTGTCAGAGATATGAGAAGAAGGGGAGCAGGTCCAGTAGTGAGGGTAGGAGTCAAAGACTCTTCAATCTTTCAATCCTTCCATAGGCACCTGCACATTTCCAGCACAGCCTGTGGCTTCTCTCCAGGTCCCCACTCCGCTGGGAGAGATGTGGAGAGACAAGGAGAGGCTGGAACACTGCACATCCTTGGGGGAGGGGGGCATGCAGGTATTTAAACAAAACCTTGTACTGTGCATCTTCTCTCATGAGATGAAGTAATGAGAAAAGGTTAACCATTTCTTTTCACAGTAAGGCTGCACTGACCTGAACCAGAAATGTATATGTTCTAATTAACATTACATAAAAATTAAAAGTTATTTCAACTTGTGTTGCATTTCTGAATGTACACCAATGATGACCATCTTCCAGTGACAGCACTCTGAATTTCAAATAGTATTCGCTTTCCTCTACTTGAAGCTATTTCCGCTGCCCTACATTTCCCTTAAAATTCAAAAATTAATTTCTCTGATACTTTGCCAAAGAGTGCTCCTTCCCAGCACCAATTGCATGCATCAGTTGCATAAATGGTAACTTTATGTCCTTCTGGGGCAGATGGATATTTTCATTGATTTTTCTCATCTGAATCATTGGAGTTCATTATTTTTTTAATTCTGTAATTCACTGTCTCTAATATGTACAACAAAATAGAACAGGACTTCATGTCCTTCCTGTGTCATATCTGTCAAGTTACATATTTGAGACAGAGCATACAGTCCTACTTGCTTGCTTTCTTTGAGTTAACTTTCTTTCTGAGTTTATTTCATACTGCTTTATTGTGGTACAACAACAAGTTTCTTGAAGTGAAGTTTGATTTGTATTCATTCTTTAATTGTTCAGTGAATTGAGCAGTAAGAGTGTAAATTTCCATGAAGACGTAGAGTAATACATAAATCAGTAAGTTGGGTGGGATGTTAGGCTTATGAATTCATGAGCCATTTTTCCCAATATTAGGAAGTGCTTCTAAATGAACCAAAATAGCTTGTTCACAAGAATGTCTGAAATAATGAACAACATCTTTATGATCTCAGCCCACTTGGCCAACTTATAAGATGGGTGGTGGTGCTTCTGGGACAGTTTCTGTAGTTGTAGTGTCTTTGATAGCTGATGTAATGTCTGCAGACTGTTAGAGCCATAAAATTACAAATCCAGAAACTGGTGACGATTTTTCTCCTTCCGAAAATTTAATGCACTTATTTTAAAGGCTGTTTGCTTCAACAAAGGGTTCACATTTTAATATTTTGTATTACCTGGTTGATATTGAACATGTACGTGTGTGTGTATATATATATAAAATAATGTCTTCTACAGTCAGACTCCAGGGACTACATTTCTTCTATACCATTACATCAAGAAGGTTTATCCTAAATGATTCCATAGTCCTGCATTATTAATTACTCCAATAAAGTCCATCTTGCAGCTCTGTTGGCAGTGTTTAGTTTAATGGCCTCCATGGCCAGGTACATTTCAGCCACAGCAGCAGTTCTTGAGCACAGAAGGAGATGTCCAGATTAACATTTGTAAAACTTCAATGTCAACACCCTGTCAAACCTCAGGAAGGTCAGGATTCAAAAGAGGCACCAAGTCTGTGGCTTATTCTGTAGCTCTGAAGCACAACTGAAGTCAAAGTACTTTGCCTTTCTAGCATGAAGATGGTATTCAGTTACAATTTATTGTGATGTTTATTCTGCTTTGCCTTTAAAATAGTAAATAATATTCAAGTCTGATTACTCAGTAAATGCTTTGGGTTTACAAATTTGTACAGTCTTATGACAGTTCAGAGTACGGGAAATACAACTTTTAGAACATGACTTCTCCTGCTCCTAATATTCTCTAATATATGCTGGTAACAAAAGGAAATCTGTAAATGGCTCATTCAGTCTGTATTTATGCTATAAATGGTAGAATTCTTAAAGACTGTGACATTTCAAGAACATTTTGAATATAAATACTTTAGCATACTATAATATGAATCTATTAGGGAAGAAATGTTAGCTGCCAGTAAAGGAGTTGGTGAATGGTTTCCCAATTAATCAGAAAATCCCACTTCTGTTGTTAAACAATTTCAAGAGCTTGTAAAATTGACAGAAAACTGGCAGGCAAAATGGTTTTGGTAATGTAGGAGTCGAGATTAGTAATGCATTTTCTCAAGGGAACAATGTTTGAACAAGTCCAAGGTTTTATTTAAAACTTCTAAGACTAGGGGAGAAATAGGGATATACTAAAATTGCATCTTTTGTCAGCCTAAGTCATCTTTGAAGGCACTCCTCACATTTCCAGTGTTATTGATTCTGTTTTGAACTATAAATGCAGTCACAAATGAATTATTATCACTCTGGATATACCTCATTTCTTTAACTTCTGTTACTTAATGGGTAGACATGACTATACTGTAAAAGTTCGTAGTCAATGCTACTGAACCTGTACTGGATCAGAGACAGGAAAAAATGCTGGTGCTGGAGTGAATTAGTTCTCTAGAAGTGAATTTGTCTGTGCCTTCTTAACTCAGCTTATTTAACCTTATGCAGTGAGATGTAAAAAATAAACACAAAAACTCCCTGCCTGTTTAAAAGTGTGCTATTCCATCCATTCTATTCCATTATATTCCAGAAGTCCCCCAGAGGTCTTCAGGCAGTTCAGATTTTTGCTAATTATAAAATGGCTTGACTAGAATGATGTGGAGTTTCTGCTGGTCTTACTGAAGGAAAAACAGCTAAACTTTAATTGTGTACTCTTTAGATATTATTTTGTACTTAAGCAGACCATAATTTTTTGTAGTTTTCTAATTATAGTCAGAATTTAAATTCTGGGATGATTTTGGAAGGGAAGAGACTGTTGTATCTGTATACTCTGTCCCATATGTTTATGCTCACATGTCAAAACAGATTTTCTGACAACAAGGGAAACAAAAATATGCTTGAGATCTGACAAGCAGGTATATAATTTATTCTTGAAGTACTAGGCTATCACAACAGACACACAGATGGTTGTCTGGGAAAAAATCCTCTGTGAAATGAATTTACAATTACCTCTGTATAGACTTTAAAGCATTTTAAAGGATTTACCAGTTTCATGGAAAGTATTTCAGATTAACAAAGGAAAAAAAAAAAAGGGAAATTGCAAGTTGCCATGATTTTATTTTGAATCAACACAGACACCAGGCCAATTTTTCTGTTAGAAAAGAAATTTTTTAAGGGTCTCAACCTGTAAATTGCTCTCATAATAGAGATTCTAATAACTTTATTTTTTGGCTTTACTTTTGTCTACATTTTTTAAAGAGTATGAGGAACAACCTTTTATGAGGCAGTGCAGGCAGTGCATTTTGGAATCTCGAGACTACAGAATCATGGAATGGTTTGATTTGGAAGTGTCCTTTGAAAATCATCTCCTCTAGACCCTCTGCAGTAAGCAGGGACATCTTCCACTAGATCCAGCTGCCCTGAATTTGAAAGTTTCCAGGGATGAGGGGATGACTCTTCTAGGTAAGGGAGGAAGAAAACACAGAAAGCAGGATAAGAAAAACTAGGACTCTTAAACTCTGAAGAATAGCTTAAAACACGTAGAATATGATGTTTTAATTATGAAGGAAAAAAACAGGAGCCCGAGCAGAACATAGTAGGAAATTGGCAGTGGTGGGAAGGAGGAGCAAAATGGGAGGTGGGAGAAGTTCTTGTTGGTATTGGGAGTCACAGCAGAAAAGATTCACACCTTTAAGTGTTACATGCATTGCTTTGCAAATTTGTGTTTCAAAAGAATCTGAATCATGAAGAAATGAGAACATTTTGCTCATATGAGCCTATAAAGTTGTATTTTTCCTTTACCAGATTCTGCACTCTTAAGTTAGATGATCTTGCCAGTTGTTCTTTCATATAATGAACATTAACAGTACAAGATTTGTACTCTTGGTTTCTCAGCTGTTGCTTTTTTCTCCTTTTTCCTCCCTGATTGTCATGATTGTTTTCTCTTGTACAAGACAAATGCCAAATAATAAGACAGTGTAATGGTATGGGCAGCTGAACTAGAAACACACTGATAGAGTGTATTTCCTTGGGGGAATGCCATGGAATGGTCTACAAGGACACATATTTCAAAATCAAATGCAACCCCAGTTTCATTGTGGATGTTTTTCTCAAAAATACTTGTAGGCTTGGAAAGTCAAGTTTTTTCATTCTCACTGCACTCTTATCAGTTCACCAGCTCTTCTACAGGTTTCTCAAACTGTAGTTTGGAAAGTTACTTTGGGATTTGTAGCTACCTTACAGCGTCTTGTCTACCACTGCTGGCAAGTGTAGAGGATAAAAATTACCCAGTCAAAAGCAATTACAGATCATCAGAGTGGAATCTGGCTGCTGCAGCCAGAAAGCAGCTACAGACAGGACTGTGGGCCAGCTTTGCCTTTCCAGCAGTATGTAATCAAAGCACTTGTTTGTTCAGAGGAATCTTACTGTACAGTGGAGTTACTGAACAGACTGTCCAAATAATGCCTTCTGTCTTAGGTTAGGTTGGGTAAGAGTTTTGTTTTTCTCCTAAGACTGTGAGGGAAGACTATGGAGGTTGTGCAAAGAGTATCAGGGTAGGAAAGACAAGACATAACAGCATCTGTGGAGAGTTCTAGTGATAAAAAGAAAAGGGAAAAGGAAAAATCTTCCTACAGATTGGTTTTACCTTTTTTTTTTTTTTTAAGAGTTAAATTTAAATAAGCAAAACGAAATTAATGTAACTAAATTATATTAATAGGCAAAGAAGATAAATAAAACAAATAGACTAACAAAATTTGTATGGCCATATATATAACAGAAACAAAGTTTCATCTTCATAATACTAAAAGTAAGGACTGACATTGCTGATTCAGAATGAACAGAGAACAGCTAACCTACTAGGATGGAAAGGTTTCAGAGTTAAATGGCTCAACATCCACAATTTTGTTCCATGGGATTTTCATTAAGTTAAAAAAGTAAGTTTGAACACAAAAGCCTTCAGTCAAATCTTTGTCTTTTCCATTTGTAAACTTCTGATGTTAATTATTCCTTTCTAAATAAAGTTACACAAAACTCAGTGCAGCTTGAAATTCCTCTGTATATCTCATTCAAATGTATAAATTCATTGCAGCAAATAGTATATTGAACAAATATGATTTCATTTGCTTTTTACATATTATCTGATTATTTTTATTTTACACCATTTGTCAAAAAGCTTACATAAATTTATTTCTGCCTTCAGATTCCTTTAGAAATCCTAGCCATCCTGATGTATTCCTGTAGGTTGACCCTGGATGGATGCCAGGTGCCCCCAAAGCTGCTCTGCCAGTCCCCTCCTCAGCAGGGGAACGTTCAGGGGTATGATAATGGCACATGGGTCAAAATTAGGACAAGGGCAAATCAGTCACTCTGTCTTGTGTGAGGAGCTGCCAGAAGCTTCCCTCATGTCTGACAGCCAAAGCCAGCCAGCTCCAGGAGGGACCTGCCACTGCCATACACTGATGGTATTGCCTTGGGTGGGTTTCATTCCTTCTGTAACCCCTGAAAATAAACTTCGATCTGACAAACTATTTTTTAAATTTTTTTAAATTATTTTTTAAATTATCTTTTAAAATAATTTTTTTATTAAATATATCATCTTATCTTCTAGCATTTGGTGTCAGGTTTACTGAAGGAATCAAGTCCATCCTTGTTTCTTAAACATATGGTTTTAAAGTGCTCTTTCACTGCTTTTAAAAGGCATTTTCATAGATATAATGAAGGAAATCACTCAAGTTTTATGAGACTGTGTTGGTTTTACTTTTTTAGTCTTGTGGAGTCCTTTCTTGAGCATGTCCTTCATAGTTAAGTCTTTCATAAACAGATTTTTTTCAGGAGAATGCTAAATAGTTCCTTTATTTACCTAGCTTGAAGGCCACGTGTCAAACTGCCACTGTGATAACAAGAGCTTGTGAGTTAGACATTCAGAAAGGGTTTCTGACTTGGTAAATTAAAGTTTTCTAACTGCCAATTAAACTGCCTGTCAGTGGATTATATGATGCTGCTATACAGATACTGCAAATTCAGGTTTTGAGTCTGGCTTCAGTCTGTGTGGGAAATCTTGTCTTTGCATCTCTCTTGTCCTTACTCCTCATTTCACAGACTTGCATTGCACTCCCCTTCAGTGGCACTTCATCTCAGGATCTCCATCTTCTTAATGTCTAAATTCTCCAAGATCTCTTCTATTCTTAAAATTTCCCAATTCTCTGCATTTAGAAACAGATATATAGTAAGGCAAGCCTAAGCAGAAATAAATTATTTACATGGAGGAGGAGGGAAGTTATAATAAACAGCTGTGAAAAGAAGCTGGCAAACTTAAGAGATGTTTTTATGGCCTTCAATAATAAACAACAAAAGCATTTTTCAGAATGTGATGTATTTTCTGCAGATTAAACATTATTTCTCATGATTAAAGCTGTGCAGGCAATAAATATATTTTAACAACTCTACCGCAAAATGCACAAGTTTGTTTAATTCATTATTTAACTGATATGCAAAAGATGTATGTTTAATATTTGCACCAATATGAAGTCTTTGAAATGGCAATAGTCAGTGCAGAGCAGTCACAGTTTTCCTGGAAATAAAAAATATTTTAACTTTAATTCCACCCCCTCCTGTGAGGTTGCACCTTGGAGCTTTGGTCCACTGGGAAGGAAGAGCTCTCCTTCTCTGCTCATGGGAGGACCTGAATCTGTGATGTGGATAGACCAGGGGGTTGAACAAAATCATTTTCAAATATTTTAGCTTCATCTGAGAACTTTACAGAGTGACGGTGGTAAATAGAATATTCAGCTTTTCAAAGGGAGAGCTAATGAAAACAGATTTAAGATGAAAACTGCATGTAACATTACTGGAATTACTGGAACAAAATTCATGGCACTGACCGAGTGCAATATATGATAATGGAGTTTTTTGACACACGTGCAGTGATGGTTTTCTTGCTTGCATGCATACACTGGGATCCTTCATACCAGGAGAGCTTTTAACCTTCACTATGTACCATTCTACATCCTCAGTAAAAATGTGGCTTAGCATTATTTATTCATTTGTTCGTTTTAAGTACCTTTTCTTCTCAAATGAAAGAAACTGGAAGTCAGAGATTGTATCTTCCAACTTAGAGTTTTTTAACATTTTGGTTTAGCAGTATGGGCTATATATAACTCAGGTTTTGCTTTCATGTAAATTGAATTTACTCACAGATTAGGAAACATAAATACATAGGTTTTAGCCAGCTGCAGAGTGAAGGCAGCTCCTCTCACAAGTCATATCACACTATTATAGGAGTGTTGCCATTATCTTCAATCAGCACAATATCAATCCTATCAGCTATTGCTCCCATTTGAACAGTTATTTGCCTGAAGTAATTTTATTATCTTTCAGCTTGCCATATGCATGTCTTCCCCAGGGAGAAAGAGAGGCTTTTGTGTAAAACCAGGAGCTGTAGCAGTATGCAAAGGAGTGCCAGATAACAGGAAGCATCATGCACTGATGGTGTGGTTGCTCCCCAGCTTGAGCAGCTGCTGGGGTATGGAACATTCTGCAGAAGTCATTGAGACTGTCTTCCAAAGCTTCATTGGACAAGAACAATAAATTAAAGTTTGTTTAATCCATTCAGCCACTAATCTCATGAAATGAAGTTTTTCCTTTCATGCTGTGTCAGCACTTGATTGACAAAGTAGTTTCAGTCATCTTGAAACAGAGTATTATACTCTTGAGATTTCCAGATGTAAGAATATGGATGAAACAAACAAATAATGTGGTAATAATATTGTAATAAAACTGTCCCGACTGACATCGTCCTATTTGTTTCACCCTGCACAGCTAAAAAGGAAACCAAAGATGTGATGTATTGGGGGTAGTTTTAGGACTAAGGATTATTTATAGTGAGCAGATTTATTAGTATTGGTGTAAATCTCAGAGGAACAGAAGGAGAGAGCAGAAAATACAAAGAAGAGCTAGAGGATTAATACAGTGGCTGCTGTATGTAGAATCCTTTTTGAACACTATTACCCTGGAGTGTACCCCTGTAAAGAACATTTTTGTCTTACCTTCCACCTTCTCCTAAACCTTCTGTACCCCTCTTCCTCTGTGCTTCAGTCTTCCCAAGAGTCCTCCTCCTGGCATGCAAACTCCCTTAGGAAAGCTAAGCCCTACAAAAGTCAAACTATACAGATCTTTACAGGCTTGTTTTGAGGCATATGTCTTAGTGTAAGCAGAATTCTCTCTGGAGATGCATATTTCTCTTCATTTCTGATTGAGGAAAAGGCTTTTAGCTCTCTTACCTTATAGCTCCTGAGTGAGAATGAATAAACTTCACACACACTTCCCTGTATATGTTTTTCCATGGTATTACAAATGTAGCAGCCAAGTCTAAGCAATTCTTCAGCTCTTATTTATAAACATTATTGGATAAAATTAAGAGGTTTACTACATATTTATGAAAAATGTATTTTCACTGCATTTAGGGTAGCAACATGGGTTTGGGAGTGTGAATTGCAATTATAAAAGTGAATGAAGATGCTCAATAACAAATTAAGAAGACAAGAATGGGGAAATGGTGGAAAAAACAGGACTGAACATCAAAGTCTCTTGAATACTGATGGGATGATAATCCCCGAGGAATCAGAGGGCAAATGAGTGAAGGGAGCTGAAGGTGGTGAAAGAAAAATACTTTGAAATGCTAATCAGCTAAAAGTAGTGCTGAATAAAGACAATACTGACTGAAGCCTCTGGTTTTTTTTACAAGTAACCTGCATTAAATACAGATCCACACTGTGAGAATTCTTACTTGCATTTATGAACAACTATTCACAAAACTAATGCTAGTAATGGCACTAAAAATTCACAAATCTGGGGGAAAGGAGCAATAAAACTAATATAATGAAAGATCACTGAAAGTGAGGGAATGTAACTAGAACTATAAAAGAATAATCTTCATAGTGATGCTCAACCAATACAGGATTATTGCATAGGCATTTGTTCTGGGGCAGATATAAAACATTCCTTGCGTGACATTCTACTTACAGTTCCCTAAGCCACTAAAGAACCATTTCCCTTGGGACAAAAACAGTGTATGTTACCTGACCTTTCTGAAACAAATGGTATTTTCAGTGCAACATGAATTTATTATTTTTTATTGGTTTAATGAGAGAAATAAAATGAGAAACGAGGAAAAAGAAAATCAAAATTACCATAAAATCTTGTTAAGAGAGTGTATGGCTTTACCTTAGGGATGGATTATGAAACATTAATAAAGAGCCTTTTCAAATGAAGCACAAAAAAGAACTTATTGTAAATATTTAGGAAATATTTTTAAAGAGAATAGAGTCAGTTCTATTTCAAAAGGATAAAAATTATAATGATGAGAAATAACAGGTTTTTAGCAGAGAAGAGAAATAAATAAAAAAGGCCACAGGAAAGCCATTTTTTGTGTCTTTACAGTTGTATGTTAAGGAGATACAACTCTGTTACACATAATGTTATTTTCTGTGCATGTGTCAAGAGTGAAGAGAAAATGCCTGAAAAACCACCTCTATCAAACAACCTTGTTAGGGTAGGAGCAGTAGATGGTTGGAGCCTAAAAGGACTCATGTTTCAGCAACAATAGAATCATAATTAATGGTTTAGCTTTTTCCTCAATCCTTATGTTATATGCTTACTAGGGAAACACATAGCAGAAATTTTTTCTTGTGAATAATGCTTATCATAATTTATAATCCAGAACCCTCCAAATGCCCTGTGTTTCAGCATAATTTAATAAGATTCAATATCACTGACACAGCAGAAACTTTGATAATCATGCAAAAAGAGAGGACTCACTTCAGATTTGTCCCTGTTTCCTGATCCCCGAAGACTTCTGTTCCTCAGTTTTAATTGCAATTGTTCACTCAATGCTCTGCTGTAGGCCACCATCATCCTTGTTAATTCCTTCAGGCTCTCTGCAGATGATCCATGTGTGTCTTGGTTGTGGTGCCTAGAGGTGACCACAATGCACCCCCTAAATGTTCTATAGATGTTAAGTAATCCTGAAAGAGAGATAGAATGTTGTTCCAAAAAGATAAAAAATTATGTGGAAACATTTCGAAGCATACAGTATGAAGATGTGTAGGTGCCTTGATCTCAGAAGTCAGATTTGATCTCAGGAAGAATATATGCCATGCTGAGCTCCTCACTAGACAGTTTTACTTACCACAGAACACATTCTCTCCCTAGTTGCAGGCACCTAGCTCCCACTGACTTTGAAAATGTCAAACTGCATCAAAGTTAGATTCATTTTAAGATCAATAACCTACCAGAGTTCAGGGTAGCCTATACATTTTAGTTTCTCTTTTCCCCAGCTTACAATACAGAACTAAGAGTATATATGGTTTCAGCTTTCTGCTGAAGGCAGAAGAGGAATCGCTGGATCTATAGGTCTGCACAGTCAGGGCTCCAAGGAGTTTATTTTATGGGGACATATCGAAGATACAGAGGAGCTTTAAGCTAGGAATGATGTGTTGGAAAAAGAGCTCTTGAGAATTTGTGGCTGAGGATTATGGAGCAGACCAGTACAGTGGGTGTCTGCTGTAGGCCACCTAACCCTGCAGAACAAATGGTTGAGACCTTTTACAAGCAAGTAGAAATATTATCCATGAGGGAGCAACCTGATTACTTGCTGGAGAGACAACATAGCAGGTTGTAAGCAATGCAGTGATTTCCTGGGAAATCTCCTGACACAGCTGATGGAGGAGCCAGTGCAGAGAGGTGCTCTGCTGGACCTCATTCTCACAAACAAGGAGACGTGAAAGTCAAAGGCACTCCTGGTTCCAGTGACCATGAGAGCACAACCTGGACTTCAGGAGATCAGATTTTGTCCTCTTCAGGAAGAATCCCACAGGATAAACCCCTGGAAGTAAGAGAGGTCCA
Organism: Thryothorus ludovicianus; assembly: GCA_013397245.1. Taxonomy (NCBI): domain Eukaryota; kingdom Metazoa; phylum Chordata; class Aves; order Passeriformes; family Certhiidae; genus Thryothorus; species Thryothorus ludovicianus. The sequence goes on from VZTB01015788.1 coordinate 107,361, forward strand.
AGAAAGTTCATTGATAAGGAAGGATCATTTTCTAAAAAGCTCAAAACTGGTCCATCCTGACCAGCAGGGAGTCCAGCAAGAGTGCCAAGAGTCCCATGTGCATGTACAAGAGCTCCTTGCAAAATTCAGTCATAAAAAAGGGGCTACACAGAAAGAGGAAGCTTGGACAACCTGGGAGGAATATAGAGGCACTGTCCAAGAGTATCAAGATGTTAGGCAAGCCACAGCCTACTTGGACTGGAATCTGCTAGATGGTGTCTATGGGTATTTATTTGAATTTGAAGCTAATGTAAATTCTATATTGAAAACTTTTTAACTGGTGTAGTGCTGCTTTCTGAGAAAAATAGTTGCTAAATATCAATGCTTGTAAAATTAGTTCATTACTATACTATAAAATGAATAGAGCAAGGAATCTGGCAGAAAAAATAGTTGATATTGATTAAATTGCATACGAAAAGCAATATTAAAAAGGAATTAATTTGGTTGGACAATGAGGAATTTGACAGCTTTGTTAAGAAATGCTCCAGAATGGTGGGTAGCACAGCAGTTTCTAGGACTTTTGAAATGCTGATCCCATGCTCAGCTCATACCAGTTTCATAAAATATTTTATATCCTACAAAAGTGCATGAATAGAAATGAGGAGCATACAGTGATGTGAAAGGCCATGCTGAACTTTCACCAGCTTGTGAGATGGCTGCTATGGGAGTAGTGGGAGTATCAAATGAGAGGCCTCCCTGAGAGAATATCTTTTATCCAAAACAAAACAAGTAACATTTTCTAAGATAATTGATTCCTAAAGATCTTTGTTCCTAAGATTTCACATGGTTTAGAACTGTTTTATTCTCTCTAAATTTGGGTGTTTTTGTTATTTAAACTTTAACATCTAACTTTCATTCCTCAGTCATAGAAAAACACAAAGGCCAAGGTGCACAGATTTAGGAATATAAAACAAAAGCCTAAGAAGCAATAGCTGCTTATTCACAGTAGACATATTAATTCAAGGAGATCACTCTTTTATTTACTGTTTTCTAAGGCTCTGTGACCCAAGCTTTAAGATGTTTCCTGAATTTATATTGCATTTTATTCTTGTTTCATCCGAAAATAATGAAAAAGCAGTCAAAGTACAATACGTGTTCTACTATTTCTTATGTTTTCGGGTTTTTTACGCTGAAAGAGGAATTGCATGAAGTCACTCAGATTTCAATCTGCTGAAGTATACAGCCTCACCATGACCCAGAAATTTGAATGTAGTCTTTGTAACAGCTGTAAATGCATGCAAATAGCATTGTACTTATCTATTTTTTCTTTAATGTGGAAAATAAGTACATTTTTACGCTCTCCAAATATTTCAGAACACTGAACTTTTCACCAGAAAACTAATTGTCCTTCGCTGTTTTTTCAACTCAGTAAATGTCAAGACTTAAACCTGAACTTCAGCCGCTGGGAACAATGGCTATCAATTGCCTTTCCCCCCCTGCTGTTCCTCATTAACAGCACAAAGTGTGCTTATTTAAATCCATCCTTATCGCCTAATGTACGAGGAGCAGTGAGTGGCTGAATTCAGCAGCTATTAGAAGTACAGCAGATCAGATCTTCCTGTTTATTGATTTGTGAAGAACAGCCTCGCACTGCTTTGACAGCTCTGAGTCAGTGAGAGCAAAGAAAGAAGCTTTTCAGCTCTTGGGAGGAGAATTGCTGGGCAACATTAAAGAGGGTCTTGTAGAAGCCGGTTTCCTTTGATATGCAGTCAAATTGGCTGTGCTTGGAGTCAAGGTCAGGAGGCTGTGGAAATGCTATGAATATGGTGGGGAAATTAAAGGAGTGTTGTTTTAATAAGTATTGTCTGTATGCATGCTGATTGATACAGAAAATTGCCCTTTTCCTTTTGTGAGAACAGCTTTTTGGTGAAGCAAATTTTGACGAAAAAAAAAAAGAAAAAGGAGATTTTGTGTTCTTTTGCTGCCGCACTAAATATAGCTGTTTAGATGAGAATCTTTTATTCTTTCCCTCTTTTCTTGCTATTTTTCCTCAGAATCCCAACTATTCAATAGTTGTCTTAGCTCTTTACATTTAGCACTTTTTAAAACTTGTGATCTCAGTTCCGTTTCATGTTAATAAGTGGTAAAAATTGCTACTCCCACACCTTCGTGTAATTTTTTGAATAAACTCCTTGCCAAGTTCACCGAATGTGAATTCTCAGAGCTGAGGACAGAGAGGCACCCAGGCAACCTTGGCTCGTGCAGCCATTGCAGAGTGGTTCTGCTGGCAGTCAGAGCTCAGATGAGCACCCCAGGGGAAATTCCCTGCACTGAACTTGCTCAGTTGAAAACCAAAGTGATGGCAAAAACCAAAGTGTGGTGTGGGATCACACCACAGCTGGACCAAGGCTCTTATGTCTCTGTGGTGTTGGTAGATCCAAGAGGACAGGACTGGTGGATTGGCAAAGAGACCCTTTCTATAGCTCTTTGCTGAGGCCACTCCTTGTTTGCAGGCACAATTTCAATAATATGATGGATGTGCCTCCTTCTTCCAGCACACCTTGGAGTAGTTCAGCAGCTCCAGCACTCCTGGACAGTTGCTGTTGGGTGCTTTTTGAGAACGTGGAAAATACTGAGAATTAAACAGCTCATATTTTCTTCTTGATCTAGCCTTGCTTTGCAGTGCGGACATAAACACAAAAGAACACTTTATATGTCATAAAAATATTCTCAGTTAAACCTCAAAAACTGAAAAAACAAGACAAACTTCTCCCTGTCCCCAAATTTAGTAGTAGACTCAAGTTAAATCCATCAAATCCTTATTCTGACTGCAGTGGAGCTGTTATAAAAATGTTGTCAAGGTTGAACCCCACATTAGGTAAGGCACTTAAAAACTATTCCTAACAACTGCATGGCAGAGCTTTGCTTTTGCTATTGTTGCAATTTGTTTTTCTGAACCTGATTATAGATTCAGTCCACATGGCTGCAACCAAGTGATGGGAAACAGAGCTTGTTTCATCAAATGTTTTGAAAGTCTTTAAAGGAGAAGGACTTTAAATAGTTGGGTTTTTTTAATTTTCCAATTTTTTTAGCAGAATCTGTTTCTGTACCACGTCAATATCACTTAAAATCAGTACAAGATCTTTAATATTACCATCTTCAGCCTCAAGTATATTTACTTCACTGCTGTGGTTCTTTCATTTCTTATGATTGAAAGAAGATAAATGCTATGTAAAAAATTGAATTAAATAAATAATGGAAATGCATGCCTTTTCAAGCATGCATCCCCAGTGAATAAAAGCAATGGTTCAAGTATCCCAATAACATAAAATCCTGATGTTTATTTTTAAGTAAAAATTAGATATAAAAATATTTTTGTCTGTTTAAATCAAATTCTCATATCATGATAAAGAAATAACTGACTTTTTAGAAATCCATTTATTTATTTATTAGTAACATTTCTTGTGGAGAAATATTGTGGAGTTTTACCTAAAAGGTGCTGAAATGAAATCCACAGTCCCATCCCTTGGAGATTGGACCAGATGACCACTGTGGCCCTTTCCAGCTTTACCCATTCTGTGATCCTGCACGTTACTTTCTGCTAAGAGTACCTTTAAAATAATACTTCTTGCATGGCTAAGCCAACACTACTGAAATCAGAATAGAATTTTTTTCCTTCATTAACAGTACAAATGTTTTTCTTCCCTTTAAAGCAAGGAAAATGAACATTTGAATGGGCTTGAAATTTTACAGTTTTCTTCTCACAAGGCTCCAGTTGTTCACAACATTTTGTTCTAGCTGCTCTTGCTGCACAGCATAGCGTACAAAAATACAAGAGATACTGTTTATGCTCATTTTGTAAGAGCCTATTTCACTTGATTTGAAGGAAAAACAAGAACAAGAAAAAATTTAAAATTTGGGAATTATTTAGGGCTTGTTTCTGAAAAATAAGAAATGCTTTTACATGTCAGCGAGAATTTTTTTCAAGAATCATGAAACATTTATGAAGACTTATATGGAGAGAATCTCCTCCAGATTGTTGGTGTATGTCACCAAATCAAATCCAACTCTGATTTTATTGGATCAGAGACACATTCTTCTGTAAGTTTAAGTAAGGGTTGTTTCAGTGGGTAATTTTTGTACACCATTTTCTGAGTTATTGTGGGTTCAGATTCTGTTATTTTACCATTTACATGTTAGTTTTGATAAAATTAATAGAAACTGACTGCAATAATCTTCCTTGCTCTACCACCAACAGTGAGTTCATCTTTTACTGCCTTTTATCTAAAAGGTAGCATGCCAATCCATCAGCAAATGGTATTTCCTGGCAGCCAAGTGGAATAGCATTTTGTACTCTCAGGTGATATTTCCTGGAGAATACTCAAGATTTCTTGTTGTTTTCTTCTTCTCTGTATTGACAAAATCTACCTCTGGAAAGAGGAATTTCCTGGCTCACATCCAAAGCTGTTCAGATGGAAAGTTTACCTTGAAGTGTGTAAGGTATTTTATTTTGCTTATGTACATATATGGCTAAAAGGCTTTGGGTTAATAATTTTGTGTAGTTTAAAGGTCACCTGGATATTTCAAAGGGATTAGAATTCTCAGTTTTAGCCCTCTTACAGAAGTTGTATAGGCTGTGTGTTGGCAGGGATCATGTGTACTAAAGGTTTCTCTTTTCTGACCAATGTTTGGCTGCTGAAATTTTCCTATATGAAGCACTGCTTCCCACTGTGTGTTTGTAAGGTTCTCATTTTCTTTAGGGATTCATCATGCCAGAAAGTACTTTTTTCCATCCTGGTTTACTTAATGAAAAGTATGTACTGATATATAAAGGAAAAGCCAATGTCATGTGTTGCAGTGTAAAATGTAATCAGGGGTGTGTTCTATGAACAGCCATATATTTCTTTATTAACCAATATTTCCTAATGACAAAATAAGTATGTTATGAGGTAATTTTAAGACAATTCTAAATGGTATATACATTTTCATTACATTTTTCCAGTGGTTTTTATTTGCATGTGTTTAGGTATGTATAAGATTATCTTTCTAGTCTTCATTGAAAGGTCATTCCTTGGTTAAAAATAACAGCACATCAGTTAATGATTCTTTATTTTAGTTAGTTATACTGCTGACCAGAAGCAGCCCTTTCATGGTTTTCTATGCACTTACAGCCTTCCCCAGCTTGTATCTGTGCAGTGAATTGGGTGTGAACTCAAGCTCAAAGTCAGTCCCTGGTATGAAGCATTGCTTAACAGAAACATCTGTCCATGCAATTCAGTGGGAAGCCAGAAAAGATGACATGGAAATGAAGGAAGCTGCAGGAAAAGCACCGGGAAAATGGTTTGAGGAAAGAAAGCAAATAGGCATTTTTGCTTATAGTGTTGGTTTTAAAATTGTAAGCAAATAAATCATGTCTTGGCAATAAATTGCTATTGCTTAGTTAAACAAGATTTTGGGGTCTAGGGGCTTTCTGGCAAACACACACTCATATCAAATAGCTCATTAATTCTATCACTGTTTTTCCCTTCTGACTGTATCATGCCCAGTTGTTATACAATAGTTCCCTCCTACCACCAACAAAAAATTCCCTGAAAGTTTAAAAATCTGGATTGCTTTTTACTTGTGCAACCTATTTGTTCCCTTGTTACATATATCACAATTAGGCTGATAAAAATACAGTTACCTTCTGCTTTGCCAGTGTTGATGGAACACTTTTACTTACAGACAATATTCAAGTGAACCTTCTTCCTATCAGTTACTTTATTTATTACTTTTCAAAAGTATTCTATCATTACTTTCAAGTATTTTTTCCTTGTTTTATCCCATTCCTAGGTCTAACATAATGACATCCTTCTAGCATGTAAAGGGACTGGTAGATGTCACTCATACACCAGGGAATCTTATTGTAACCACCCCCTTTTGGCTGCTTGCTCAATACTCCACTGAGATTTTCAAGGGTAAAGATAAAACCAGTCTTAAACTGTTGTCTCTCTTTTCATGCAGTACACCAACCCCATAAAACATTAGGAACATGTTCTTCAAAGGTCTTTTCCAAGAAAAGGGTTAAGGGGCTGTGATTTGAGTGATTAAAAGAACAGCAAAATATTTGTACCAGCAGTTCTCTTTTGGTTAACCTCATTTCAGCACTTGGGTAAAATTTGGTTATCCTGTCCACATTAAAAGAGATTATTTTTCACGTGCTGATTTATAATACTGTACTTTCAGAAGTATTTTAGAAATAGTTTTGGAAAAGTATTAATAGATGTATGTTCTGACTTCAATATTGACAGGCAGCAGTCATACTCTTTTCAGGTACATAAAGTCAGGCCGATTTGCTCTACCCTTATTTATCAGTTTTTAATTTTCACCTTCTGCTAGCAGCAATTAAGATGGGGGACAACAAAAAAGAAAACCAAACTTTTTTTTTAACCTTCTTTTTTTCCACTGACACATTTAATCTCATCTGAAGACCCTGAAGGATAAAAATTGTTGCAGGAAACTGCTTCATTTTAAACTGAATATTTACTAATTAAAAAATGATCTGACTATAATTGTTCTTTGTTTCTTGTCTAGAAAAGTGTCTTTTTTTTCTCCTCTCTAAACAGGTGGCAGTTGATGAGCGCATCAAGCAACTGCATGAAGCTCACAGGGATTTTGGTCCTACTTCCCAGCATTTTCTCACCAGTGAGTGATTTCTCATTTCTCATTCTTCTTGTGCTTTTTGCATACACATTTAATTGATAATTTTGTATCCACGTGCTAGTTGTTGTTTCTATTTTAGACTGTATTACAATTCTTTTCTTTTCTTTTTTTTCCCTGGGTGCAGAGGAGTGTTAAATAAGTTCATATTGTCCAGGTCCAGGGTAAAAGGAAAACAGCTGCCATTATCAAGTCTCTTTGTCCCCACATCTATTTCTGAAAGGCTCATCTCCATTGTTTGGGGGTTCCCTTTAGAACTAGCAAATTTAAATTATGTTAAAAAGAGTTTCTGATGATTTTAACCCAGAAAGTATTAAACTCCCCCAAAAAAAAAACAAAACCAATACAAATTTGGTTTATCTGTTTAAAGAAATGTTCAATTCCAAAAAGAGGCAAAATAAGATCTGCAAGGAAAATATTTTACAGGATTTGATAACTTAGCAGAGAAGTGAGAGGATCAAAACTGGGGTAGGAATGTTGGCAGAAGAATGGCAGCAAAGTAAACTTTTTACAACTCTGCATAAAATACAATTGCCAGCAAAACTCCCACCTCACCTCCACATGCATTCTTTTATCAAGGATGTTTTGAAGTACACTGAAAGACAACTTGAAACACCTTCAAAGCTCCAAGGCAGTGACTAAAGTGAAGCTTCTTAAAGGCCATGTCTTTTCCATTGTACTTCAATTAAGGAAAGTAAACAGTAAAGCTTTATTTAAGAGATTATATCAGCAGAACAGAACACAGTCACAGGATAATGGTCTCCTACATGCAGAGGGACAAACTATCCAGACATCGGAAATAGATGTTGCTATTATTGCACAGCTACGTTCACAGTGGGATAGAGGACAAACTTTTCTTCAGCTGATACTGCATTGTAATTTTAATAGGTTAACCATTTTTCCACTGGAGATCCCAATGGGCAACTGAAAATTCTCAGCAGGATGACCTGCAAAATCAAAACCAGGGTCGATGCTGTGCTGTATAAGACTAATACAGGCTGATTCAGCCCTGAACCTTTTTTTTTGTTAGATGATGATCCTATGAAGAAATAAGCCCTATTTTCATTATTTCAGCTTCAAACCCAATTTTCTTTAACTTTTGATCACTGGGAATACTTTATCAACTCAAGATATATAACTGCAAATCAGACTTGTCAAGACTGAACATGCAAGAGTTGAGTATGTGACATGAACACAATATTTAAGCAGATACCTATTTTTCTTCTCACCCATGCTGTATTCTTGTAGGGTAAGTTAAGCAAGCCTGCAGGAGAGTAGAGTGACCTGCACTGCATTATCAGACTGATCAAGGTGTGTTTGTTCTCTGTGCTGGTTGAGTGCAGTCAGACAATTGGCTGTGATCGTTATGTCCTAGGCCCGTTCTGCCTTGTTATTGATAAACTAGATTGATCGAAAAGATGATCAGTGTTTTGATAGTCACCTCTTTTAGCCCACCATCAGTGAGACATTATTCTTCTGTGTAACTTATTAGAGCCAGCAAAGTGCACACTTCATGACATTTGAGGATCACCACAGGAAAAGGAGCCAGGTGAAAACTGTTGACTTTGACAGAGTGTTGACTTTGGAAATAGTCAAATCACTTAGAAAAATGGGCATTTGTATTTGCTTATTTGTTCTCTCTCTTAGATGTGTGTGCAAATACATAATCTTACCCATGCATGCAAAAGTCAGGTATTTCAAGCTCTGGAAACATCTGCAGAATCCTTTTCAAGTCTAAAAGTTTGGTCACAGAAAACCGCCAGTACTTAAATCAGTCCCACCTTTCATAAGAACCAAATTCCAAAAACATCCATTCTCATGTACTATCACTGTGCCTGGGGAATATACCATGCTTTAACATGCTTTTTATGTACTGCCTCTGCTGTGTCCCTGCATGGATGGAAGCAAATCTATGGGAGAGAGAGTGCCACTGTCTTTGCCATCCAGCACCCATGTGGTTTCTGCAGCTGTACTTTAGGGGGTGAAAAGTCAGACATAAAGGTTGCCAAACAGAATCAGGCAGGTCAAATGAAGGTGAATTTAATGGCCTGTAAATTAGGTTTCAGTACGTGGCAGACAGAGTCCAAGTTGATCAGTCTGTGGCAACAGCAGTGAAAAGATTAATCAAAGCAATTTTTATAGTTTTATTTTATATGCTCAGAACTCACAGAGCATTTCTATCTAAGGAGCTGAGATACTCATAAGATCAATGCAAACTATAATCAGTAGGGAAAATAAGCAATCTATTGGCTGTTGCATATCTAGTTTATATGCCAGTAATAATCAGTTCATCCTCCCTAACTGAGCATCAACTTTCCCTCTTCCATACACACTTGCTTATCTTAAGGTGCAAGTAATAATATCTGTTTATATTCTTATATGAAAAATTACACTTCTAAAGTTGATATACCTTTAAGTAGTTCTGCATAAAGGCTGGTACTGCAGTCAAGGTCACATAAAATCAGTGACTGAATTACATTTCTCTCCTATCTAAAAGAAATAAATATGATCTGCTAGTCATGGTAACATTTTCATGTGTTTGTTATTATTTTATACATAGAAATTATAACATCACCTGACTTTTTCTGTTTGGTTGAAACTGAAGCTGCAGGGGGCTCTTGAAAACCTAGCACAAAAGTAATGGGGGAGTGATGTAGGGACCTCATATTTGTCATGCCCTGTGAGACAAGGAATCAAGTGGTAATCCCTGTTTCTAGGCACTCACAGCCTGTTCTAAGGGCTATTCATGGAGTTGTTTATGAAAGAGATTGGAAAGAAGGTGTGAGCTAGAGAGATAAGGAGTGTAAAAGCAAAAAAAAAAACCCAATATATTCTTATTTGTGGCATTTTTAAATTAGAGATACTTTTTTGCTATTGTCTTTTAATGCATGTATGCATAAATGTCTTTTCATGTTCAACATTCTTTTTCCACTCTTTCATCTTTGAAATGACCAAGTGCCAGTGTTTATCAATGCTGTGTCACAGGATAATTCAGATGTCTCCTGGCTGTAAGGTAAAGAAATAGTGGCAAAGGAATGGGATCCACTTGTGCCTCTCTCCATCAAGGCTTCCTCAGCCTCAAGTACAAAACACTCATCAAAACTGGCCCTTACTTTTCACATGAACTTGCCTCTCTCCAGACCTTCTACATTTTTTAATGGACTCTCTCACCCCAATCCTTGAGCTTCTGACCTTCATGCTTTCCCAAACTCATTTTGCTCCGCCAGTGTCCACAGAGTCCCAGCTCCAGCTCAGTTCATTCCCTGCCAAGGACACACAGCACTCACAACAATAGTTAAGATACATCTCATAAATGTATTACACAGGCAAGACTTTATATCATGAATTCATGGAGTGAGTTTGTTGGTTTTGAAGGACTTGCTGTTTAATTAGAATTCTCTAAATCAGGGTGTAAAACCCCAGCAAAAATAAGATCTTTCTATTAAAAAGAAACTTGTAAATATTTAGCAAAGTAATTAAAAGAAAAATCTGTGATCCTTTCATGGATGATGATGCTTAATTTGAGAATTATATACAGTAACTGAGGTGTGAAAAAGAGTATCTGCAAATGCTAAACATTATGCCAAAGTTTTCAGTGACTCCTCTGAAATAATTTTAGTTTTGACTTTACCTTTATTTTTCTCTGTGCTGCTGCCTCTTACAAAGAATGAGATTCATTGTCTCTTGTTGGAAGACCCACCTATATATGTCACAATAGGTATTACATTTTTTTGAGATGCAATAAATGAGAGGTAGCATTGATGTCAGATTGTTTCTAATATTTGCAGTGCTATTCAGCAATCACTCATACTTTTAAATGGCATAGTTCATTCATGTGCATTGCTGGTGATTGCTGAAAAATAGAAGGTGTTACATCTTTTAAAACCATGAGCAAACCTTGTATTTTACTGTCCAGCCCCAGTATGAGCCATCTTTTTGTAAGTATAACTTGTCAGTGAAGTGACTGCATGAAACAGTGCTCACAGTATAACTGGCAATCACTTGAGTCTGACTGGAAGATTCCAGTGCTTTCCAGGCTCATGTTTTTCATCAACATGATAAACTTGGGAATACAAGGAACAGAAAGAACATTTAGGTTTGCAAGGCTAAAAGGTTGATATACCTGAAGCAAACATTTTGTGATTCCTATTTCCCAAGCCATGAGCTTTCGTTGCCTGCACGTGTCAGTACCAGACTGTTAAATCCTCATATCTAAATATGTGCTAGGACCTGGAGACACCCAACAGGAGATAGCTCACTGTGCCGTTCAGTTTTGGAGTTGTAAGAGCAGCACTTAATTCAACACAAGATGAGGCAGTCTTAGCAGCTTTCATTCAGAAACAGAAAGATAACAAATGCTGGAGCCACCAGTTTGTATTGTAAGTGATCAGAGTGCATCTACTGCATTTTATAGCAGATAATTGTTGCTTAAAAATAAAATATATGGTCTCAAGGTTGGGCTGTGTATCCTAGGTTTCTTCTCCTCAAGATAAGCTCAGAGCTGTTAAGGTTCAGCTCTGAGTCTTTTTTCTTCTCATTTCTGTGCCTTGGTGTTTTCCTTCAGTAATTTAGGCCATTCTCCTGAGAAATGGGAGATGTGCCTGTGAATTCCTTTGAGTTGGGAGAGAAGTCTAGTGCTCACTTCTCCCACCTTCTGTGTGAGTGCTCAGATTATTATGCAAAGCAAGAGCAGGGAAGCTCTTTCTTGCACAGGCAGATGTCTTTCAAAGGGCAAGTCCTGCTAATTGAGACATCCAAGTCCAAAAATGAGAGGGCTCTATCACTCTTAGGGCACTTTACCCATCCATCTGATAGACTATTTTCCAGTGCAAGCAACTATATATTTCTCTCTGATTTCTCACTGTATATATTATATAATATTTTCTTTCAGATATACTTTTTGACGAGCAAACATTTAAGACTATTTCCATTCATCCATGTCCTTTGGAAAAATTGTTTAAAATGTTGAGATATCACATGTATTGTTTTGAATAGAAAATATCACCCGGTAGTAGAATAAAAATAGAGGATAAGTGGACACAAACAAATCAGCCTGAGAACTTTCTGAAAGCAAAGGGATTTTATTATCATATTTAAATATATTTATAACAAATGTTTATATATTATATGCATTTAAATAAGGTCATATTAGCTAGAGGAGCCTGATTGCTAGAAAACTGTTTTCCTACCTCAGTATAAATGTAAAGGAACTAAATGTGCTTCTGAAAAAGGAAAAACTAGCAAAGTACCAACAAAACCAAATAGACTTCACAGGTCTTGCCATTGTGATTATCATGGGGAATTCCTAGGAACACTCAGCATCAATTCAACCTCAAGACTTGTGTGATGGGTACATCAGTTTTAAAATTAGGAGAAAATGCCTTCAGTTCATTTCTCCCTTGTTTAGAATATCATGGCCATAGCCACAGCTTTTGATAGTGCTTGCCTTGGCCTGACTGCTAAAGGTCTTTAAGAGTAGTAAAACATTGGCTTATTTTTGAGAGATTCTCTTTATGCTTACTTTTGGAATAAAGTTAGTAGACTTAATTTTGCAGTGAGCTTTCATTTTTTCATTATGCATTATTCTCAGGAAAACCACAAAAAATCTCTTCATGAATCCTAATAACTTATTTGATTTGTGATTAAATAGTATTTATTGAATTCATGTTTTATATTTACATTTTTCTCTTTTCCTCACTTTTGTGCTAAGTGATCCTAGCTATATAATACATTAGGATACAAATTTCTGAAAAAATTTGTAAAGTCAATCTTCAGATTATGATGTTCTCCCCCTCTCCTCACCCATAAGAAATTTTTCCTTGTAATTAATATTTTGTGCTTTGGGGAAAAAAAGGGTTCCAATAAAAAATATTTTAGAATGATGTTGAAGATAATCCAAATAATAATTCTAACTATCTCATATGCTCGTGGCTTTAATATGTCATCTATTTAAAAATGCTGCATAATATTTATTTTTAAGAAGAGAGGGATTTTTGGAAGGGAGTGAGTAGGAGATATGCTATCTTATTTTTTATAGCAGCCTAATTAATTTATTCTTGGCTGGCAGAATGTCCTATATTCTGCAATGCTACATAATTTAAAAGTAATCAAATACTATATTTACTCAATATGATTCAAAAGATACCTATTTATTGTCTACTATACTTTTGTCCACTCTCTGAATTAATATTTTTCTAAGACTGATTTTTCCTCCCAAAATTTTATAATCTTTTTGGAATTACATTGGACCTGTGAATCCTAATGAAAATTTCTTCATTTTTTCACCCTCCCAAGTTTATCTCTGATGAATTTAACATTCTCATGTTGTCATGAGTTGTATGTTGTGTTCAGTTTAGGACATTCCTTTGTCTTCAAGCTCCAGAACTAGGATAAAACAGGCATATTCTATATCTGTATATCAGATTTTTTCTGTTATGTTTTGCTATGTAAGACATGAATATTTACCAAAGATTTGGTTTTTAATTTATCTAATTTCATTTGACAAAAATCACCACCAATTTGATAAGGCCATTTTATAACCTCATTTGATCAGCCAGTTTTAGAGATTTCATTTTTAAGAGCATAAGAGTGCAACAGAATTTACCAAACTGGAGCAGGTGGCCATTATAGACTCTATCTCTTTTTCTTTGCTCTATTTCATTCCATATTCTGCTATTAAACAAGTAGATTCTTGTATTTTTGCCATTTTACAATCGTGTGACATTTAAGAAAATGAGCATTAGATGGATTTTATATTTCACAATACAAAGAGGCATTTGGAAACTTCTGGAAATACTGTTCATGATTAAAGATGTGCATTATTTAGGTGTTACCATATAATGTTGACCCTGAGCTGCAGATGATAAATTTGAAGCTGTCATAAAGATTCCAGCAGGAAATGGAGGATGGAAAAGCCTCTGGTAACTCTTCTAAAATGAGCATCATAACTGGGTCTGATCACGTGTTGAACTTTCTAATGACTGCAAATCTCTTCCTAGAGATTTTTAGTCATTAAAGATGACTTCTTGTCTGGTTAGAGGTGCTCTGAAAATGGTAAAGGTCTGCCTGTGTGCTACAGTGACGGACGGCGCTGACGGTGCTCCAGGGGAGTGTTTGCTTGGGCTTAAGAAGGGCAGAATCCAAGCTGAGAAGGGGATCTCTATTTCCAAAATGCCCATGAATCCATCCCCATGTGCAGCTGGGGCTCGGAGCAGAACAGGCCCCAAGCTGTGTAGACCTTATGAAAGGCAGGCTTTGATTGATGTTTCTGCCTTGTAGCTTCTCCCCTGAGTAGTTGATGTATTCTGACATCAGTTTCTCAACTACAACACGCAATATTAGACCTCAGTGCTACACAACATGGTCTGATTGTTCATCAGCCTTACCTAGAACAATGAAAAATTCACATAATTGAGAAATCAATCCAAATCTTTGGTGAAAAAATCCCATCTTTTACAGGTATATAGTGACACTTGTTGCAAAGGATCTCAAAGAACTTGCAGATTTTGCAAACAGTTCTATTGTGTCACTGTCCTGCAGATACATATTTTGGAGGTGGCATCCTGCCAGCCTGTATCACACACTAATTATGGTGGAGAAATATTGCTGTTTCTCTAAGGTGGAAAAACATGACCTCCTTATAGTCTCTGGAGAGCTGTATTTTCTTATTTGTAATGGTGTCATCTGAAAATAATCAAAATGTAGTATTCAATGAATCTTCTTTGAGAAGTCAAGGCAGCTTACACAGATGGGAAATTCTGATTCTTGAGGAATCAGTCTTTTCCTGATGCAAACATCATCTTATCATTTTTTTCTCCCTACCTGCCTTTATCTGAAGTCACCCAATCCATACCTTGCTGCAGTGAAATAATTGGCACAAAAATAAACTTTATGTGAATAAATAAACAGCCTCTTAACTCTATGTGTGTATTAAGGTATTAATGATAATAATGCTTGGTAGAACAGTATAAGTCACATAGGTCATGCAGGTAGAATTTCCAGGCAGAATCAGAGAATTATTATCATTAAAATGTGAACATAATTCAGCACCTTGCTGACTTACAGACACCATGGCCACCAAACAAGATAATAAACATAAAAATGAGCTCTTTAACTACCATGATGCTGAAAGCAACATATAACAAACATAATAAATTTTTAACAAACTGAGAAAAAAATATAACAGGATATATGTAACAGTGTACGGACGCTACACAATGCTTGTTTGTGGTTTCTGTCCAAAAGCCCTTAATGGAAATTAAGTAAAAAGATTTTTATTTGTATTTAGAACTGAAAAGTTACACCCCTATTGTGACTAAAAGTCTGCTGGCTGTTTAAATAGGGACCACTGAGAGTAACATTTAGATGTAGACATACCAAATTTACTCTTTGAATACTGAAGGAGAAATAGTTTACCATTGGTAAACATACATGTATTTTTCATTATGTTTGCAGTACTAAAGTGAAATATTTATAAGATTATTTTTTGTAGTATAAACTACTACCATCCTATTTAATATTTCATTCAGATCCCTGCATAGATTAAAACAGTACTGAAGTTCAGAGAGCCAGCACGCCACTGTTTCATTACATATTCTGCCAACAAGTAAAAAAGTCAGCTTACCATCAAGAACTGTGTTCACAGGCAAAACAAGTCTCAGCTCTTAAAACACCTACAGAAAGAAATAAAACTCAAAAATTAAGTAACCATTAAAATGTATGTCAATGCGAATAAAGTGTAGGGAAATTTAAATTCACTTTTAAAATGCCCTGTATTTCGTTGTGGTATTTAATTTCAGTCACAACAGCATTGAAAGTATCTGGGTGTATGGTAATGGGTTCTTACATTGTGCAAGCTTGAGCAATAAAACACTTTGGAATTACTCTCAGCAAACAGGAAATGTCTGCTCCTTGAGTGCTGTAGCACACAGGGATACTAAAGCTCATATACAAAAAAAAGTCTTTGCTAGCAAGACTTTTAGGTGGGCTTAACCATCTACCTGTACTAGTTTTGTAATGGGTAGTAAACCTGTACTGATAACCAAAGATAAGAAACAGCTGGTCTCAGTTTCTGGGCTTCTGCCAAAAAATAAATGATTATTCTCTATGTATAGCTGTAAAAAGCACTGCACATTTTGTCAGCTCAAATTTATGCAGGTTAGAATCATCCAGGAAACCAGAAGTGTATTATAGACAGCTTCACAGCTACCTCTTGAAGGAATACTAAATCCAATTATGCAGAACATCACAGAATTGTTTGTTATTCCT
Source organism: Thryothorus ludovicianus (assembly GCA_013397245.1). Lineage (NCBI taxonomy): Eukaryota > Metazoa > Chordata > Aves > Passeriformes > Certhiidae > Thryothorus > Thryothorus ludovicianus. The sequence continues at coordinate 123,306 of VZTB01015788.1, forward strand.
ATAGCACTTGGCTCTCATGAAAGCAAAAGTATTTGTTCCTCTTCTAATGGATCAAGAACACTATCGTATGTAAGATTCTGTGATAATAAGTTATGACTGAAAAGCTCTTACCCAGATTAATTCAGAAGCAATAGAAGAAATACGTCTTCTGAAAAACACGCAGCAATCTATTCAGTCCTTTAGCTATTGAATTAAAACCAAATCTTGAAGTGGAACAACTGTAACTTGGTAGTATTCCCATTGGGAATATTAATGATTGCTAGGGAGAGAAATACAAGGTCAATTTTAGTTACTACCGAAGGGTATTTTGTTTCCAAAAATTATAACTTTGTGTAATCTGATTTGAATTATTCCTCAGACAATGCCAATTGCCATGGGTAAGAACAATTGTCACTGAGCAAGCATTTTAAAACTGGTTGATGGACCACATATTAGCACACATTAGGTTAGTATTACTGAAAGAAGGCATGTAAAGAAATCACACACTAGCTGATAGTGTAAAATGAAATAGTGATCTCACTCTAACTCCTTGGCTTTTGTTTCCTACTGCCATCTAGAACGGAGAGTATTGGATCAGACATCAAAATTATATTTACAGCTGTTTGTTTTCTTACAAGAAGAAAGAATATTAAGAATATTTAAGTGTTATGGTTAAGAACTTTTCATGAACCTGAAAATGGGGTTAAAAGTTATTTCGAGATCTTTAACATCAAAACAGTATATGATATTCTATTTTTGATACTTTTTGCATTTCTACAAATCACACAATAGATTATGTCTTGACATCCTCTGAGGCTGTAGCAGAGCACAGAAACCTGGCAGCTGCAGCTCGTGCTGCCAGGAAGAGCAGCTCAATGGAAGCAGCCTTGGCCCTCACAGCTCCTCAGCTGTGCAGTCCAGGAACACAGAACCAAGGGGCAGTGCCTGGCCCAAGGAGGAGCATTTGATCATATATAAATTAGGCATATATTTGAGTATTTGTATTTGAAAGTGCAGATGGGTTTGTGCTTCTGTGTTTGTGGGCCATGCTACAGACTTCAATGGCTGTGCTAGTTTTCCAAGAGATCTAACACTGTAATTAAAATTCTGTTTCTTGTACATTTTGAGAGTTACTGGTTCTCATGGTTCTTAACTTTGAAATTTACTTTTCTTCTCTTAAGAACATGAATCTGTGTAAATGTAATAGGAAAGCAATGACACTCAGCTACTGATGGCTGGGGGTTGAAGACAGCAGCAGAATGTGCAGAGATCCTGAGGCAGGATTTTTCAGAACTCCTTGGCCACCAGAAATCTGAACCAGGATTATCATTTTTATGTAGAGACTTTTCACGAGGGTTGAAGGGCAAGGGGGAACAGCCTTAAGATGAAGGAGGATAGGCTGAGGTTGGGTGTCAAGGAGGAATTCTTTACTGCAAGAGTGGTGAGGCACTGGAAGGCTGTCCAGAGAGGTTGTGGATTCCCCATTCCTGGAGGTGTTCAAGATCAGGCTGGATGGGGCTCTGATTAACCTGCTTTAATAAGAGGCTCCCTCCCCTTGATGGGTGAATTGAAACTAGATCATCTTTAAAGTCCCTTCCAACCCTAAGCATTCTACAATTCTCTTTCTTCCAAACATATTCATTCCTTTCCTTGGATTCTTAGCATTGTCCAAATTTTATATGAAATTCATTCACCCTCTCCCCAGCCTGTATCCTGTTCCCACCAGCTCTTCCTTCTCCTCTTCAGACTATCTACAATGGCACCAGTTTCTCTCATGACTGATTTGTGTCCCCTCTGTGGAGTCCCTAGTCTCTCTCCAGCCCTTCTTCACAATTCATGTGCAAAAGTAGCAAGATTTCCCTATATAGCCCTTTTAGAATCATGTTTAATCTCTTTCCTCAAACTTCATTCTACAGACTTTTTGTGAATCTGTTACAAAATAGATGAAATATGTATAGTAGCAGTTATTATTTGTGTGGATTGTGATTTGTTGATCTTGATAAAGCAACTTGGGAGTGGCATTTTTAAAGTATCTATTTTGACTAAGAGAGGGAAAGAAAATAGTACCAAATGGTCAAGAAGATAATTCCTAGTTGCCCTCGTAACAATTGCTTTCCTTTGTGAACAGCAGGGGTCACTAAAAAGAAGGGTTTTACTGGGTGAAGCAAACAGCCTTTTTTTTTCTCCATTAGATCACTTTTCATATGTTTTCCATTTTAATCATTATGTTAAAGAAAGAAAACTCTCGGTTCTCTCTGACAGATAAAAAACTCTGAATAAAAAAATTATCTCCCTGATTATGTCCTAAACTATAAATTACCTCTGCCTCTAATAAAAAATAATTTATAATTCTTTTTGTCAAATGAGTTTTTTAAAAACCTCTTTTACAAAATATTTTCATTGTGTTGTAAACTGGTGTTGACATACAACACCATGATAGCCAAGAGTGAGCAAAGTTATTTCCTCTCTATTTGTTGTGATCATACATGTGTCATTTTCCCCATTATTTACTGTTATTGGAAGGCAGTAAGACACAATTAGTAATGTGGAGAAATAAAAATAAAAATTTCCACCATTTAGAACGAGTCAGCAAGAGAATAACAGCAAACAAAATACCTAGATGGTCTCTCAGTGTAATTTCACTCTTACACAAAATGTAAACAAGTGCATAATTCTGTTTGTAAAAGGATGGGAAGTGCTGACCACTCAAGGAAAGAAATAGAAGAAAACTCAAACACCTTAGCAGGAGGAATCCTACAAGAGAACATGCCAGAAAGACAGGTTGCTTGCTCTGCTTCATATCTGTTCTGTAAGCTTAGCTTTCAAGGAGTTTTTGTATTTATCTTTGCAGCTGAACGAGTTCAATTTCTCTCAGATTAGGACAGAAGTTTCAGAACAGCAGGTTAATCCTTCTTGCCTTCACGGGCAACTGAGCAAACAGACCTGTATCGAGGTGGCTGAGTGTAAAATTGTACTTCTAGAGATTAACATTGTCTTTCCTGCTTGACCTCCACGTTTCTCTTCTAGGTATGTTTGTATGTGTGAATGTATGTGTGCAGTTATTTATTTATTTGTTTGTTTGTTTGTTGTTAACAGCTTCTGTCCAAGGCCCCTGGGAGAGGGCAATCTCACCAAACAAAGTGCCGTATTATATCAAGTGAGTATAAATAGTAATTCATTCCAGATATTTCCATTTTTTATTTAAGAAGAGAGTTAGTAATTTTCTTAAATGATTGTGAACTGCTCCTATAGTGTCTAAATGGGAAGGACAAAAAGGAACAAAACATGCAACACATTTCACAGAAGCATTCTAGTTATCTAAAAACACAGTAGGATGCACTGATTTGTAAGTTGCTTGGGTTTATGCTACTATGAATCACCTGCAAATGAAGTAAGACTTTGAGGTACCTGGATTATAGTTTCAATTGTGCTGTTGCCCTCTGTGTGTTTGTGTGGCAGGTTCTGCAAAACAAAATAAAAACCCCAACATTCTGAATTGCAGTTGAAAATGTGATACACTAGGGGGTTTTTAACCCTATAATTTTTAAATGGTTTATAATTAATTTATTAATTTTAATAATTTATAATGGTTTTAAATACACATAATACTATGAATTCTTTTAGGGACAGTACTTGGTACAGTCCATAGCTGAGGGACGACAAGGGGCAATTAGTCCCTAAAGAATAATTATTTTGAGTTTAGTTCCAAAATTAAACTAGTTTGTTTTAGTATTTGCTTTAGTATCTGCACAACAAATGAGAAGAAAATTTTTTTTTAAATCAGTTTGGAAATACCTGCTTCTCATGCCCTAAACAGAGCCACCACACAACAACAACAAAGAAGATGGTTTAATACATTCTTTTCTTCTCTTTTGAGTTCTTTACCTGTAGCATCCTTTGAACTATTTATCCTACTTCTGAAGGAAACAAGTGATGCAATACCAGCTATAAACACTGTAGTGAAAATAAAGGCATGGATGTACTTTAATACACTTATTTCCACGGTTCGTCTTTATACTCCCTAAACACTTTGCAAGCTCAACTATTGTCAGTGAGGTCATTTGGTTACAGAAGGCTCTTGCAGTGGCACTTCAGTTGCAACTTACAACCCAGGGTGAACTTCTACAGCAGCCTTAGAACAAGTATTTGAGTTATGCATGAAAGAAACTCTGTGGTGCAGTTCAGAGGTTCATTTATATCTGGCTAAGCTGGTTTACTGTTGCATTAATCTTGTACGTTTTCTGATGTTTGCATTTGGCTATGAATAATGAAACAGTCACAGAGAAGCTGGAGAGCTCTTTCAAGAAGGAGGGACAGTCTACCAGAGACAGGCTGGAAAGCAAGTCAATGTTCTGGCATGTAAGACTCAATTTGTGGCACTAATATGAAGGAAGATCCTCCTTTTCTCTTTCACATTGCATGACTTGCCATTATGGGGAGGGGAGTTTGGCAATTCTTAAAGTAGGCACAAAATACACTTAATTCTGTGCTTGGCACCTCTGTCTGTGCCAATCCTGTCCAGCAGCCAGGGGTAACTGGCTAAAATGATCACTGCTGGTCTTGCTTAATCCTTCCTACTTTTTAGTCTTCTGTTCTAGGACATTTGCAAATTCAAAGGAATATGTTTATTCTGTTCACTTTAAAAAACATTTTAATAGCCATAAACAATTGTAGCATTATGCCGTGGACCCTGATTTAGGATCCTGCCAACTACACCAGTTTGTCACAAATGAGTGATTCAGATCACTTGAAGAATCACTGTCAGAGGTATTAACAAGAGTGGGTTTAGTATGAATGTAGGAAAGTGCATCTTAATAAAGTTCAATGGCAAGGTTCACTCTCTTAGTTACTACATTATACAAAGGAAAACCCAGTTCAAATCTATTTTGAATAATTTACAGAGACCAAAGAGCCAAAGAGAAAGGTAGACCTCCCAATGGGTCATGAGTTTCAGAGCAGACCCCCTTGCTTTTTAAACTCCTGATGCAGCTTAGCCACTGCCAGGTCCAGACTTAGTCTCAGACTTGGACCATGGCATATGTCTAAAGGAATTAACTGCGTAGATTTCATTAATATTTATTTAGCATGCTACCAGCCACTTAACAAGGATCCATAAGGGAGGGATCCCTCTGCCTTGGGTAAGGAAGGATTTTTTATCAGGTAAGGAATCGCAGTCCTTGAGAGGAGTCCCAGCTCCAGGGGAAAGTCACTGCTGTACAGTCCAGTTGCAGTTTAGAGAATTCAAATTGGACTCATCCAAAGAATGGTTGTTTGTAGAAAGGTCTCTGCCTCAAGGAATAACCTTGAGAGTTGTCCCAGGGAAAGGGGAGGTCACTGCTGGGAGAGCTCAAAGGTGGCTCCCTGAGGCTGTCAAAGCTATGGGACAAAGTGGTTGGCTTGTAGTCAAATTTAATACTGGAGGAAGGGTATGAGTGAACTCCTTGCACCCACAGCCTGCTTTGTTCTTTGACAAAAGACCCTTGGAAAATCCACCTGCTATTCATGTATTGCTTACACAATCTGTGTTCCAAGCTCATGTGCATCGATGCTCCCTGGGTCACTCTGCCCCTTTGGGAGTTTCTAGGGGAGTTCCTGGCTACAGCTCAATTCTTTACTTGCTTTGGAGCCTGTACCAAATTACCGACAGTTTGGTTAAGGGGTCAAGTACATCTGTAATACATTACTATTTTAATTAAAGTTTTAATTTAGCTACATCTTTTATAGAAAAGCTTGCTGTCCTTGATATGTAAAACAATGCAGTTAAGATTTAATGCATCTTACTGAGCTAATATATCTATTGCTTTCTCTAGATATCCTCAGTCATTTTTTTCCATTCATTCCCATCAATCATATTTAGAAACAACTAAATTGTTTTCTGCATTTTTTTGGCTTTTAAAATAAACACATTCTTTTTTTTAAATCTTTGATTACTTTCCTATTAGTTCTAATTCTCTAAAAAAACTTCATGAAGGCTAAGAAGACACAGGTAGCATTCTCTTCACGTTTACATAATTTTCTTTCTGTCATCAATGTAGAATATTGGTGTTAGCCCTCTTCATTAACCAGATTTGCTACACATTTTACTGGTTTTCATTTTATCTGTTTTTCCCTTGATTCTTAACTGTTTTATCCCATCACTCTCCCATTTGTGATGATATTGCCTTCAATAATCCATAAATCAGGCAGTACTTCATGCTAAGTCTTCAGCACCAATGTTTATTTATTGTTAGGTGCCTTTAAGACTTGTGATTTTCCTGGTTAAAATTTCATTTGTATACAGTTGATTAATCTGTAGCAACTAGTTGCTTCTTTATCTATTACTTCAATAATTCCCTCTTGAGTTTATTCACACCAGTTGGTTCGGGATTTTTTTTGTTTCAAATTCTATTTGTATAGGCAACATTGCCATGGAAAATATAATTATCAATAGTGTACAACCTGCCTCAGCTGTTCCCAGTGTCTGGCGTTGGGTGATTTCTTGGCCTGGTGTCAGCCTCATAAAAATTGCCTTGCATCAGTTGCTGCATTTCTTTCCACTCTTTCATGTGCTTCTCTTCTTATGGAGGAGACAAGCTGGACCAGAACTTCAGCCCCACCTTTCTCTTCTGCAGCAAACTGAGGAAATCTAGTTTTTGTGTTCCAGGGCAGCAGAAATATCCCAAGCTGCAGCTGGCCACGGCTGCCAGGGCACTGAGCACTTGCTCAGGCCATGAGGTGCTACTGAGTTAAAAAAACCCTCTGCTTTGCCTCTGAGATAAAATGTGAAATTGCTTGAAAACACTTTTTATCCAACCCTTTTCGTTTTGATCTTTTTTCTCCCTGATACACTCCTTGTGTCTAGTACAGAATTTAAAGGTTTTATTAGATTACAAAAGGAGAGGACTATTAAAAAATAGTTTTCCGTTTAATCAGTCCTGTTCTTTGAAGACCTGCTCTTACTGCAGTGCAGCCTAGAAAATGGAAAGGAAGAAGCAGGCACAGGCATGTCTGTACTCTTTATTAATGTTTAAGGTATTCATTAAAATTTCTAAATTTAAGTTTTTAGAAGACAAAACAGGCAATTACTCTATATTAGAAATCTGAAAAGCAAATGGAAAAAATGCACACCTCAAAGAACTCTGAATACGTGTCAAAAGATTTAAAAAAGTCTCATATTATAAAAAAGGTAGATAATAAAGGTAGGAAGGCTACGGATTTTTGCATTGTAATTCAGGTTAGATCACATTTTAGCAGAGCTCACCCCATGATGAAATGGATCCCACATGTGCATGTATGCACATGCATATTCTTATCTTCCAATCAAACATATAGAGGAGCTGCTCCAAAGCAGTGACAGGTAACAAAATCAAGTATCTACTTTGCATTTGGCAGCACCAGAAGTGTTTGGTCATGCTGCACGACCCAATCCTCTGCAGTGTCAGTCCTCCCAGGGCACAAGGGGACATTAAGCAGCTCTACTCTGAACCATGTTTGCATCTCTCTTGTGTGTCTCTTACCCTCTGCTCTGCAAACTTGTCCATTACTCAGTGTTAGGAGAGCTCTGTTGCCTCACATTAAAGAGGAGGAGTGGGATTGAAGTCTGCAACACACTTTCTCTCTAAAAAAATATTCAGTACTCCTGCCATCGTGAATGTTTTAGAATCTAGTAGGTGTGACTTCTATATTTGTACCAATCTTTGACATTATTCTTCCTCCGTGTATCTAGCTTGCCAGTGAATAGTGTCTGTCTCCTTACCCTCTTGCTGTGCCCATTCTTTTGAAGGATTTAAAATGCTTCTGCAAAAATACAGTAGTCTTTCATCTCAGTGCTTCCCACAAAGGAAACCTTCCAAGTTATTTCCCAGCCAAGCTTATTTTCTTATACAGATTATAGCAGTTCACTGAACTTTGTCCTGCTGAGGACAAAGCTCGATTCTCAGGAGCACAGCTCTGACTCCTTGAGAAGATCCATGTGAGCCTCTCTCTAAATTAGCTATGCAGTGAGCTGACTCATAGGCATCTCCACTTGCTCACTCTCTTCCACATTGTAGTTTCCTATGAGAATATTTGATTTGTATTTAATGTATTAGCAAGTTACATACATTTTTGCTAGTTTTAGATCCTTCATTCTTTTCCTACTTCACACTGGAGATCTAGCAGGCCAGTTTCTATAAACATACTTCTTTGTTGTCTTAATTTTTAATCTCTCTTTCAACTGTTGTTTAACCATGCAGAATTTCAACACAGAAAAAAAAGCTAAGACCCCTGAGTTTTCATTGTAAAAGCAAACAGATTAAAGCCATGATTCTTTTACTTTTGTTCAACTTAGAGACAGGATAAATGAATGTATCTGAATTAAATTCTGCTAAGATAAAAAGTGAGGAGATGCTGTTCCGAGAAAATCACTTGGGTTAATTGTTTCTTCTGCAGAATGTAGATAAGTACAAGGCACAAAAGGAAGTAGGAAATATCCGCCAGACAGAGCAGAGAGAGACATGGAGAACCAAAAATAAATAAGGTGTGATTATATATATATGTAGTGAGTGAAGCTGTGAGCAAGCTATGAAAACAATGTGTACGGCTGACAGTTAACCTATCTACCAAATATTTAAAAAAAGCATTATTTTGGCTTTTTAAAAGCATAGTTATTATGATTTTCTCCTGTCTTTCAATTCTGAACTGCATAGGAAAATTGAAACTACTGTGAAGAAAAAGTATAATACTTTACAGTTTGCCTTTATGTGATGTAAATTCTCATGCTGTCTGGCATAAAAACCTAAATGATATTTCTCAGAGGTTTGTTCAAGCGCAGAGATTTTCTTTATGATTTGTAGGGTTGTGAAGCCTTGGTTCCAAAACTTGTCACAAAAATTTAAACTCAGAGCGTAAATAAACGAGAAATCTTGAGCCTTTATAATGAAGGCAGGGGTTCTAAGCAGATGTGTTCCTGCTGACTTAGAGACAGCACTCAGGGAAGATATCACGGGTCTGCTCCTCGTTGCCATCTGTCAGCAGGGAGTTACTGCCCTCACGTGAGGAGCAACTGAAGGGGATTTAATTTGTTTTTAAATGAATTATAAGTACTCAGCAGCAATTTTTGTGTATCCGAGCTGCTGTGGGGGCTGAGGGCAGGGCTGTGGCCGCTGGTTTGGGGTGGTGGGTGAGGGAAGCCATGTGCTTTCCCTCCATAAACATAGTGCCTGTTGAGGAGGGAGGAGAGAAGCTTCCTTGGGTGCCTCCTGATGGGACTGCTCGCTGTTAAGTGGAGAGCAAAGCTCTTAAGCTTTGTTTTCAAATTCATTCAGTGCAAATGTTCATGGAGGTTATATAGCGTTAAGCATTACAGAGGGGTTAAACAATGCAAGGATAATTTTTGTGCAGGTTAAATCTTTAAATATGTTCTGCAGGTGATGAGTGGGTAAGAATTTTAAGTGGAATCTGAGCTTCCTATTTTCCTAATTAAAGGGAATAGATCAACATTTTAAATATATTAAATCCAGCTAGTCATTGCTTTCCAGCTCTGGGACCAGCAGATTAATATATGAACTGCTTTTATAAGCAATAGTGTGAAAAAGTAAACTTTTGGTACTGTACAAGGAGTTCATGTATTTACAGTGTAGTAGAATATAATTACATAACCTCAAATATTTTACTTTTATTGTAGCTGAAATTGTTACATTTATTGTAAGCTGAATGTGATTTTTGCTTGATTTTTACTTCATTTCCATTAGTTTCATTTTATTCCACTTGTTAAATGTAGCCTGGCTACATTTAACAACTGAAGTAAATGAATGAAAAATTACATAGCCAATATAAGCTTTACAAAGTTGAGTGACATCTATACAATACAGTCCTATTTTATAGACTATATGCCAAATCTTCCATTAAAAAGTAGATTTTACAGCTGCTTCTGATAGTTAAAATGTATTGCCATCTACTCAAAACCCATCTTTTAAACAGTGTGCTTAATAAGCAGGATTCTAAAATAGGAATTATGTTTGATTTCCACTGGAATGCTTTGAACTTGAAAAGATTAGACACATTAAGGAAAAAAAGGGAAAGATTTGCCTGTCAGAATTTTCTTTTTTTTTTTAAAGATCAATTACGTACTTAATTTAGATGACAGACAAAGAGAAGACAACTTCTGACAACTGTCCAATGTAATATTCAAGGAAATGGGGAATAATATCTCAGATTCCTTACATATTTGTGTTATATTAAAAAGTCTCATACTTCTTTTTTTCCTCCAAAGACTGAAAGCTTCTCCAAAGCAGCACTTGTCACATCCATTGCCTGCATTGCCCTTGGTCCTGTGTCCCTTCTAATGCAGCCAGCTCCACAAATAAGATGATTTCTCAGTTTCACATAAGAAAAATTCCATCTGTATAATAAGGGAGTCAGCATTAAATTGATCCCACTTCACCAGTACTGTGTTCCTTTTTCTGTCTTTGTGATCTCGTCAGTCTGAAATATGGCAGGAGTGTGATGACTCCCTGTGCTTGAGGGAAGGTCTCAGTGCCAGTGAGGAAGCAGTGGGCATGGCCAGGTGCCATTTGCATTTCCAGCTCTATTTGCTGTGGATGCACAGCCTTGGTCGACTGAGGAACATTCCCATATTGGCACCTGAGGCCATGCAAGAGCCCAGAGGAGACTGAGAGAGCAATAATCAGCCTCATCAGCTGGGCTCCTTCTGCTTCCCTAAGTGGCCTGTCTGTCAGGGCAAGGTCAGGTGTTTTCCTAGGTTCTTTTTCAAAATTAATGCATGGATCCTGCTGAACTGCTCTTGAATCTATTCTTTCTCTGACCTTCTAAGATGCTGACTGCAATAAGTTCGTGTTTTTCAGGATATTCTCCACCTGTCTTTACAAACACTTCTTGCCATGAGAGATTTGTTTAGTCTTTACTTACAGAATCATGATCATGGATTATTGGGCCCATTTTTCTCCTAATGGGATGTCTTTCAGTGATTTTTTTTCTTCTTCTCAAGTAATAGCTGAAATCAGTTCTGTATTGCACATCAGTCCTGTCATATCCTTATATTTAGACCTTAAATCTCGAGAACTAGTTTGTGTATATATTTCACTTAGAACCTACAGATTCTAAGGGACACAAAATGAATTAATTGAGAACTTTATAAATGTCAGCAAGGTTGCAGTTAGACTTAAAGAAAGATTCTAATGAAAAGGTTAAGAATGACCAAATCTTATTTCCCATTTTCTGTTATAAAAGTTGAATTTTATGAGATAAATTATAGTTTCAAATATGATCTTTAGGTTTGGCAGCCTCCTGCATGCTACTTATTTGTTTTGAATTTCAAATATTCATCAGATAAACTTTTATATTAGGAAATCTCTGGCTAGATAATTTAAGAAAAACAAACCATAAAAAAATGCATCTCATCTCTGAATAAATTGCTTTTCTAACAGGTAATTTTTGTAACACAAGCATCCATAGCATTGCATTTTCCATGGCAATTGAGCTCAGAAAATGAGATTATGGTACAACAGAAGCAGCACCCTTTATGTGACAACCTTAGCAGGGTCACTGAGTGCTGCCTACAGAGTAGAAGAGTGAGTAGAGGTCAAACTTCACTCCTTATCACCTACCCACTCTGAGTGCCAAGGTCTTCCCTCCTCTTTTTCTGCAGGACCAAAATTTGTTACCATAAATGCCATATGTAGGTGCTAGTTTGGGAGATTGACAGGGGCACAAACTCAATACAGCAATAAGTTACTAAGAATTAAGATTACTGTAAATGTGTGCAAAGTTTTTTTCTTCACTTATGTACTTCACACTTTTCAATGTGAACTTAGGAATTATTATGTTAATTTAATGGTCAATTGAATTGTGGAGTTTAATGTTAAAATTGTTATGCAGTAGGCAAAAGTCTTTAAATAATTCTAAATATTTAAAACCATGATAATACAATCTCATTCAGGTATTTTATATTTATCTAGATGTCTGCTAGGAAAGTTTCTATTATTTCAATGTTTTAGTATTAGATATCTGGCTAGTAAATAACCCACAGAGTGCCTTTTGAATTTTATTATGTATTTGACTCCTAGCTTTCTATATCAAGATATTTTTTTCTGTTCACTACTGCAGAGCTAATACAGGAGTAGAGGGTCAAAGACACATTTTTCTGTGCTTCATTTTTCAACAAAGTAAACTCTTTTTTTTTTTTCTTAAAAGCTGCATTACTGGAGAAAATGTAAGACTTTTAATGCTTGAGGGTTTTGGCACCCTGCATGAAGCATACTAAGAAAAATTGTTAGAAAGAAATGTTACAGACATGGAATTAAAATGTAAAGAGTAGCTAGAAAATTACTGTTTGGCATGGGAATAGATAAGCTCATACAAAAACCTCAACTATACAAGCAACATGACAAAATTTTAATCATAACCCAAAACTTTTCTAGTTGAGACATAGGTGTTATACTTTGTTAATGATTAAGGGACTCTTTTGCTGCAGGAACTTGCTCAGAGATATCTCAAGGAGATGTTTGCCAAAGGTTATATGGTCATACAAATGTATTGACCTGAAAATATGGAATAAGGAAATATGAGAAAGATAAATAAAAAGAAATTAAAGTTCAATTGAATAAAAATAATGAAATACTAAAATAATTTTTTTTTTTCCAAGCACTGTTTTCCAGTCCACCATTTGCCATCCTGGAGGTTCTGTTAGCAAAGGGATACACAATTTGACATTGTAAAGAATGTGACAAAAAGTGAACAGATTCTGCTGCATGCTGAAGCACAGAAAAACTGCACCTTCATTAGAAAATCAGAAGCTGCATATGTCCTCCCAAATCAGTGATTTTTATCTACTGTTTCATCTTCAATTTAAGTCTGCTTAATTGCTTTTAACTTTAGGACTTCATCAATGGCAATGCTCTTAGGTGACCTTACCTATGCACCTTTTTTGAAAACAGAAAAAAAGTGAAAGCAATTGCAAATGTGACTTGATGCAACAACAGCAGCTGCAGTAAATAGGATACACTATAAAAACTGGATATGTCCCTAAGGAAACCAGTGAGTAATTTAGTTTCAGATATAACCATAGAGAGAATAACAATGTGAAATATACTCATAGATGAATATTCCCTCAATGAAGGATTCACTTGAAGGTCTAAAAATGCAAATTTGATAGCAAACTTAAGGTTAAAAAATACGTTATGTGTACATATATGCATTCTGTTACTCCTGGGACTCCCTCTGCTCGAACAGTTAAGGAACAATTTGAAAAGTGTTTAAAGCAAAATTCTCATCAGTGAGGGCTTTTTTTCACTCTGCTGAGAATCCCTGGAATGTATAAATCTTGTACTGCATTTGATAAATGTGATTAAACAGCTAAACTCAGAGAAGTTCTGAAGTAAAGAAGCCTACATTTATGGTATCTTTTCTTACATCTTGATTACAGTGTTGCATGTCATTAATTTGCATTTACTTCTGTGCTTGAAAGCATCCTCTGCTTCCATTTTATCACCAGCTCCAGTCATACTGCAGTTGCCAATTTTACTGAGCAGATTTTGTTAGTAAATGAGAAGTTCCAATGTGAAATACTTTTGTGTATATTAATCAGCTTTTAGCTACTGCATGATGTTCAATTACATTTTTGCTGTGTTTTGCTGATCCTTGGCTATAAAAACATAGTCATTGAATATTAAAGTTTGCTTTCATGCAGAGTGTTGATATTCAGTGTGGCTTCTGTAAGACAATGCTAGTTCAAGTTCATTAAAAAAATATTTCTGAAATTTTACACAGTTTAGAACATAAAACTAAACCCTGTACCTGAACTATCATTCAGAGGTATTCACCAACCAAACCTATAGGCTTTGAGATTTTTAATATAAACCCGACAATGGTGGTTTCAATCAGCAGAGAGGGCTTGCATTTATAATTCAAAAATTATTGTGTGTTTTGTAATTAATTGCCTTTGTGAAGCACAAAAGAAAAGCTATATCCAAATGATAGCCATATTCTGTACTTTCAGAGGTAACTGAAAGGCACATTAGACAGCTCTAAATTTTATTTGGATTCAGATTATATAAATTTCTTGAAGTAGCCATAAACTAAAATTATGCTAGGTATAAATATGAATAATCTTCAATTTTAATATGTTTGGATTTTGGGGTTGTTTTGGTGGGTGGGAGGTGTGCATTTACTTGTTTGTTTGTTTATGTGGTTTTGTTCCTTTGTTTTTGTTTTGGTTTGTGTTTTTTGGGAGGTTTTTATTTTGGTTTTTTTGGAAACTTGTTTGGTTTTATTGAGTTTTTTTTGTGACCACTATTTAGAAATTAGCCAAAAAACAAAAAAAAAAAA
>VZTB01015788.1:147408-157467 GCA_013397245.1 Thryothorus ludovicianus
AAAAAAAAAAAGGTGGATATAATAGTTGTTTTTCTTAGAAAAATTGACTGCTGCAAAATTTAGAATTTACATAGAATATATTCAGCAAACTTCATTGTAGTGACTTGGTTTTGTCAAATTAGTTGCTTTCTGGATGGAAAATTCGCTGCTTAAAAATTATCACTTTGGTTACTGATTTCTTTGTTAAGCTCATCACAAAAGCTTGAGGATCTAGTGCAGCAAAGAACTTGTGACTGTCCTGCACGTCAGGAAAATCCCAGGCATTTGAGCTGATCTAGAACTCGTCTGGCTCCCCAGTGCAGGGAAAGCCATTTCATGTGATGGATTTATTCTGCAGGGCCAGGCCCAACTACTTTCAGAAAGATACCATGGGTTTTTCAGCAGCTTAGCAGCATCAACTCCCACATTAGGCCAGATAATTTGAAATGAAAAAAAAATTACATTTTTAAAATCAAAACTTTTTAACGTGAAGGAAATCATGGTTTGGGTGCACAGGAGCACTAAGTGGGAAGCAGAGGAATACCATGGGCTGCTCTAGAGCCATCCACCTCTCAGCAGTGAGAAAAGGGTCACTGTGTGAAATCTGGACCAAGAAATGACAATTATTCTCAGGGCAGACACACATAACAGCATAACTGAGGTAATATGCCACTAGAAAGTTCAAACAGCAAAATATTGCTGCATTTGGAGAATTGTTCTCTTCTGACTATTTCATAGACTCAATCATTTAATTAAATGGCAACCTAGACACAGCCCCACTGGCCTGGTTTTCTCCAAACTGACAGCAAGTTTCACGTACAATGTTGACATGGAAATGATTAGTAAAAACAATCACTTTCTTCATCTCTTATCAAACACAGTGTACTGTCATCACCAAATGATTGTTTTCATTTCATAAATTCCCTTTTAATTTTTTTAATTTTAAAACTCAGTGAAGTATAATGTTTACAATGAAAACTATCAGAAAAATTAAAATATGGCATAAAGTAAAAAAAAATATATATTTATTTGTTGAACGGAGGACTTTAAATGATGATACCTTACTCAAAGACAAGAAATACTTTTCTTTGGTTTGTTTCCTAAATTTTAATTCTTGGAGCAAACCTTAATATGGAAAGCTGCTAAAAATAAAACTCCAAAGGTTTTAGTTCAGTATTAAATACTCTGGTTTGAAAGAAATAGTGGATTAGGTGGGGTGTAATCCTCTACTCTCTGCTTGGGTTCCATTTGGCAGAATTCTTAGTCTGTCAGCTTCTGCAAATCTTTGCAAAATTATTTTTATCCTTAATAAATTATTTGCTCTGTTAGTTACCCTAAAAACAGAACAAATTGAGGGACATGGGTAGAAGGATAATAATTTGAAAAATAATTGCTGTAGAAGTTTAAGAATGAGAATGAAGAGCAACTGCAGCAACAAAACTGTGGAAAAGTAACAAGAGATTAATTTCTCAACACAGACAAAAATTAAAATGTCCATAGGCAAAATAAATTTTATTGCTAAAATACAAAAGTGTTAAGAAATCATATCTTAACCCTGTTTTATTTAAAAGATAAGGTTGAAGATTTGATTTTTTATTATTATTTTTATTATTTTCTCTTGTCTGATGTGTATTATTATAAAGGCATTAAATAAACAAGTGACAATTATTTGCAAAATGACATTTTGTTTTAAAGTTGGCAACCAGAGACCACAGCTGTTGGTAGTAATTGAAGAAAAATTATTTACCTGAAGAGAAGAATGGTGACTTAAAACAACACCTAATTATTTTTTTTTACATGACAAACTGATTTTGTTATCTTGGGATTAGAGATGAATGCTCAAACACTTGTAATGTTTTATGAGACAGAAGATGTGACTTTAGAACATCCTTCTTTCTAATTTTACTGACAGAAAATTTTCCACACAGTACACAATATGGTACCTATGTATTAAGTATATGCCAGTATAAAATGGCAAATTCTGGACACTATTAAATAAACAAATGGTTTGAGTGTTGTGCTCTGCATTTGTAGTGTACCATGTAGATATAGAGAAATCTTGGTTGAATTTAATATTTTCTTTTTTTTCCTGGAAGGAAGGTGACAAAAACTGTGTGATATTTCTTAGGCACGATAATAGGAAATAAGGTATTTTGAACTTTTAAAATAATCTGGCTTTCTATGTCGTGCAGTGAGGGAGATGATAAAGATGGGTAACTTCACTTAGTGCTAGCACTAAGAATTTTATCTTTAAGTCTGGACTATTTTAGAAGAAGCTGAAGATTTTGATATGGTAGATCTATAGGTTGACATTTCTGATAATGTGTTCAAAGGAGTTAGATGTAGCAGCAGGAGTCTAAGAATGCTAATATGGACTGTAACCAATATTTAAATCCTCAATATTTTAGGACTGCGTAGATTGTTCAGTATTTAGATAGCACCTTTGAAAGCAGTTTCCTAAAGAAGCAGCAAATAGTTCAAAATACAGATGTTTGTTCAGTTTAATGTGGAAAAATACTCAGTATAGAAGGAAGAAAGGTATTTTGGCTGATTTTGAGTTAAACACATTCACCATTGTTCTTGATTCAGTACTGGACTATGGCAGGTCCTTGAATTCCTTTGATCATAAATGTCAAGGCTCTTTGACTTGGGTAGACAAGGCATTTCTAGGTTTCATTGCAAATTTTTCACAGTGAAATTTGGCTGTGTTGTGAGAAAGGAAATCATCATTTCCCATGTTTATTCTTTCCCTAAGCAATTCCATTTTCTGTTCAATAACTGAGATCAGAGAACTGAATGAAAGTATGCCAGTGGAATTGCAAGCTATTTGAGACCTTGCTGAGATGCACCCTGAGATGTTTGGCTCAACTGTAGCATAGGAAATACTGAAAGTGCACCCAGACAGTGAGTTCCACTAACTGCTGTTATTAGGCTTGGATAAGCATGAAGTTTAAACTGTGCAATATAGTTTAGCAAAACTTTTTCCTGGCACCCACAGGATTCTTCCCTGAATTAACTGCCAGCTACTGTGCTGGGGATAGGAGGAGCTACACAAATATATCTAAGTGTAAAAGCTGGGAGCACTGCTTTGTAGGGGGAATCACATTATACTTCGGTAAATGGAAGGTGCAGAAGCTGTCTGGAATTATGTGGAGCATATGCTAAAGCATAAATGCGTGGACTTCCCATAGGATACTTAAATGAAATCCTTTTCATCAATGAAATCCACTTACTAAGAAATAATTTTTATCTTACCTCAAAATTCCTTTATATCCCTCTTTTTTACTGAAGTGTATAAGTGCTAACATGCTCTTAGATTCAATTAGGATAAAATAATATCTGTGCCCTAGGACATGACTCCATTATAGCTGATATTGGTTTGTCTGTCTCTGGATGCCCCAGTTAATGTGGGCATCTGTGTGCCTGTAGCTGTTTCAAATGCTTGGATATGAGCACTAATTTTCACTCTTTGGCATGGACAGGATGAGATGTTGCCACTTGTCATTAAAGGGTATTGCCAGAGCTGTATGAACAATTGTCTCATTTTCTAGCTAAAGAGAAGTATATTGTTTCATAGGATATTGTTTAGAAATGAAATAAAAAGTTCAATTTCAGAAATGGCAGATGAGCGGCTTTTGCTTTCCAGAATTTTTTGCTTGCTGACCTCAGGTTGGCAGTAGTTGCACAACCCTGAACCTGAAGCTGCATTTCTATGCAAATAAATTATGAGAAATGCCACCTGGATCAGATGAAGGAGTTAACCTGGATGGAATTACTGGTGAGGCCAGTTAGGTGCATCTGCCATCAACTTCTCTAGGCTGGTTCCTTCCTTAAGTGCAGTGCTCTGCTTTCTGGATCCCCAGGTAAGACATTTAGGAAGGGAGAGCAAAGCAGTCTTGGCACGCAGAAGGACTAAGCTTTGTTCATGTTACACCAGAGTGTTGCTGTGGGACACACAAGGACACACACGGACACACACGGACACCTTCTCTTGAGAAAGTTGAGAACTATATTTATTAAACATCTGACTCCACATTTTATAGTATTTCTACACAGACCCGGGGTTGGAGAAGAAGGCTGGCACCTCTCCCATCCCGTTGGTCAAGACAACTGCCCATCAGTTGTTTTCCACACAAGAGAAAGTATGTAAACAACCTCATCTTATCAAACAGACTTCTGATAAAGACACTTTTGAGCATGAGAAAGAAGCTAGCTACTGTGAAAACAGCAAGTTAGAAAGAGCATCAGGAAAACCTGAAAAAATCAAGGCGACACCAGAGTAGTGGGAGAAGTTTAAGACTCTCTGGTTTTGAAACTATATCAATGTGATTTACCCAGAAGGGAGAACCATCCCTTCCTCACATTAAGGGTCTGTATGGCCCAGTCAAGGAAAAAGGTTAGGAATAGATCTCAAACTGATCTTTGCTAAGGTCAATAGCCTCAACAACTCTGGGAAGAGATGAAAAAGCCTAGCATGTACATAAAAATAGGCAGGGCCTCTTGAGTTTGAATTATATATTATGTGTGATATATTACAATCATTGGTGAAATGATAAGGTAGTTAGGACAGGTTCAACTTGTGTTGTAAAGCAAGAGAAACTCCAAGTTTCTGTGGAACACAGCAAAGCATCCATTGCTAAAATACAGGCAGAACACAGAGAGCAAAACATGAATGCAATAATTCAAAGGTGCAAAGTCTGCCCAGCTAGTGGTCTGACTGGGAACTTTTCTGTATATAGTTGTCATAAAATGCAATAGATTTCATTGTTCTCTTCTTTAACTACCTAACTGCAGCCTTACCATTGGAATATCCTAGTATCCTAAATATTCTCCAAATGGTCTTAGTGGCTTTTTCCCCGAAACAGTATTTTCTGTTCTATATGATATTTGCATAGAGACACTTTGAAATAAAGTCCTCAATGTAAGAAAAAAAAAAAAATCGGTTTGTATTATGTCACAAAAAATAGATTGAATAATGTCAAAAATATGTATATTATGGAATGCAACACAACGAAAATGTAAATTAGTAAAAAAGAGAAGGCATTCTTCACCTTTAATGTCTATGGAAGCCTTTGGAAGATGGGGCAGCTTGTTGGGGATTGGAAATGCAGGGTGAGCAGTAGTTAGGATGAGGTTTTTTGGGTCTGGGTGAAGTAGGATTGCAAGATACAGAGTTTCTTGATATTAAGATCTATACATTGATAGGAAACAGTAAAGAATTTAATGATTTTGTGAGCTAGCTTTTATGTTTGCAACACAATTTTATGCATAGAAAAAAGATTTTGAGGTGAAAAGAGAGCTAGTGAGTGAGAGAGTTTATGAAATCCTTCTTATTTTAATCCCTCCAGGAGGCAAAACAATCATTTATTTCCAACTGGGCATGCAAAGAAAAGAAAGAAATTGAGTTTGTCTTTGCTGCTTTGTTTAATTTATCCTTATTAGTCTGAATTTTTTTTCTCAACCCTACTCCCTATAATAACTATTCATTTTGCCAATTTCAGATTCCTCAAACCAAGAATTTACTATGGTCTAATTATAATTTTCCAAGTCTTATTTGTGCATTGTAAAGATCAGCAGGTAATTTTGTTTGACCTAAATTTTCGATTGGCAGATTTGAAGTCTTCTTTTTTAATATATATTTTTTTCCCCTCCTGTTAGCTTTCCAAAAGCCTGACTTCAGAATAGGTTTTACTACTTTTAGTTTTCTAGCATTACATTGGCATTTTGCTTCTTGATCTCCCATTCTCAGGACTGTTCACACTCCAGTTCATCTCCATCCCAGAAGAGTAAGGGTTACTCCTTTAATTTTCTTTCTTTGCTGTGGTTTCTTATGGAAGGGAGAAAAGAGCTTTTGCTATTTACAGGAGCTTTCCTGAAGAGCTCCTGGCGCTGGAGGGATCAGGATCAGGGATCAGGACTGTGCTGTGCACTCCTTCCAGCGATGTGTGCAGTCGTACTCAGCCTCAGTCCCACTCTGCTCCTCCTCAAGGTCACACACGTGGCAGCAGAGACTGAACACTCTGCTGCTGCCACTATCACCTTAAAAAATAAATGTAGCCTCTTGAAATTTCCCTTTCCAGGATCTCATCAGGCTGGAATTCACACATATATTTAATATATTCAAAATGACAGGCACCCTCTCATTCACCTTTCAGCAGCAGCATGCAGTGCGGTGCAACATAAGGCACACACAGGCTGCTCCCGAGGCTCCATTGTACCCATCTTGTAGGGTGACTAAGATTTCATTTTGAATCAGGTGTCCTTACCATAGTAAAAGCAAGTACAGCCCAAAGGAATGTGAAAGCTGTGCCACTGTGCATTCAGCAGGAACAGAAGTGTTCCTGTCACAAACGCCGGGTACCAACACTTTCCATACCAGGCATTACATTGCTGCGAGCTCTGGAATATTTACTGCAGAATTGGTTTAAAAATAAAAAATAATAATAATAATAAAAGAAGATACGTCTTCCTCTGTCTACTCCAAGAATATCTCAGTGAAAAGAAATTCTTGTGACCTCCATTTGCCAGTTACCTGCCTTAGAGTGCAGAGAATGAGCCCTGGGCAAGAAGAAGCACCAGCTTGTCATCCTTCATGAGGGACAGAGGTTGAGTTTCCCTCTGGACAGGGAGCAGTAGGCTTCTTCCCCACTATCCTGTGGTGTAAATAACTGATTTTAAGTATACTGGGCTATGAATGTTTTACTAGGTCTTGAATTTACAGTGCAGTGTTGGGGAAAATGAATGGAGCATTTCAGAACAATTTTCTTCATAGCATTTACAGTGTTTTAGCATGCTTTCAGTGCAAAAAGGCAAAAAAAACCCCAAAAAAACAAAACAAACTAGCAGCATCCAAACCAGTACTGTCATCTTGGCTCTTCTGAGAGAGCTATAAACAATTGCCCAGACACTCTGGAGGTGTCAGCCCTTGGAGCATATTTGAGACACACGATCCAGGAAAGTGCCATTGTGCCATCTCAAGTGATTTTTAGCATTTATGTCTACCAAGAAAAAGAAAATGGACTCAAAGAGTGTAACGGATTAGCCAGCCCAACGCAGGGCACCACAATATCTTCTTAAATGCAAAGCAAACTAATCCACTGCCCAGATAACTGAGAAATGGTAAAGCCACGCTTACAAGGAGCCTACACACTTCAGAGCTCTGGAAGTGAGACTCAGCAAGTAGGAAAATGTTCTATCTTCACTTTCAATGACAGTAAAATTAAAGAAATGTCTCTTTAGTTTTCTAACTCATAAAATGCTAAACTTACATGCAAACTTGCACCCTTAATGGCTACCTTAGTTTTAGGCAAGTCCTTACCCATTTCTGCAATTGGTTTCCACTTCTGTAACGTGAAGTGATGATGCTAATCTTGTGCATGAAAGTTACAAAGATTTACACTCAAGTGTTAATGCTTAAGAATCAATTATTTTATAGTCATAAAATTAGTTTTATTGTGTACATAACTCTTGCTCTTTCTCCATCGAAAAGCGACATCCTGAAAAGAACTTATTAAAACAGAAAAAATTGCTCTCTTAAATGCAAAAATTCCAGTGACCCTTTGGACAGAGAGCAATGCAGTCAGACTGACTGCAAATCCAAATTCCTATTTCTATTTTTTTCCTGGAAGAGTTTTGGGGTAATAAGACCACTTCTAAATATCATCCCTCATATTTTAGGCAGCCATGATTTCCATTTAAGCACCTGGTGTTATTAAATGTTGAAGACATAGATATATTGATTAGATACAGTCCAGGACAAAACAAAAGTATAGGAAAAATAAACATTGCTCTTCTGGTTAAGGTCTCTATATAAGTGCACATGTTGACTGAGTAGCCCTTGCATTAGAGGAGCATCACAGAGAATTAAAACTCTGCTTACTCTGTAATCCTGCTTTATTTTTCATAGGGAGGTGACTATCTTTTATCAAATAAATAGCTTAAAATTAACTATGGCATAAAAATTGGCTTCGGTTACAAATGCCAAAGACAGTAACCATTTGCACTGCAAACAAAATATATTTATGTAAGAAATTATGGGTAGTTTAAAAGTAATTTGGAGTAAGAGTGGTATTATATATGCACATTATATAGTAAAATTATAATTTTCAGGTCAATCAAAATAGCTAAAAGGTTTTGTGAATTTGGAGACAACAATCAGAATGACATTAAATAGATTTTTTTTTATAAAAATCAATTTATAAAGTCAATAGGCCTTAATCCCTTAATCCTTCAACATTCTTGTTTCACCCTGGATGTTCTTGAGTGAGTAATAGTTTGATTTGGGAGATCAAAGGGTTAATTTGCTTTTCAATTGGAGAATGACTCAGAGTTACCCTTTATTGTTAAAAAAAAAAAAAAAAAAAGAAGTGGTGTGTGGGTGTAAGGTAGGGAAAAAGAGCCAAGAAAATGGATTCACTAATTGGGGTTTTCACCTGCTGTGAGTCTAATTGAATACAATGCTTTATTTGTAACTCAAGGAGAAAGAAGATTATGCAAAGTATGAGAAATTCAGACTGGTTTTTAAATTCTTATTACTTGGCACT
Source organism: Thryothorus ludovicianus (assembly GCA_013397245.1). Lineage (NCBI taxonomy): Eukaryota > Metazoa > Chordata > Aves > Passeriformes > Certhiidae > Thryothorus > Thryothorus ludovicianus. The sequence continues at coordinate 155,931 of VZTB01015788.1, forward strand.
ATTGTATGGGAAAGAAGACCAGCATGATAATAGCAGCATCAAGCTTCTGTTAAGGCAGGCCAGGAAGCTCCAGAAACAGTGCAAATTGAAGGAATGTGTATCAGGGAATCAGTGCTAGATACCTCTGAAGGAAAACAAACCACTTTGGCTGTGAAATGTCTGGCCCCTGGCTACCCGTCCCTTTGTATGACACGAGCAGCTGCTCTCTCCTTGTAGTGAGCCCTGAGGTTCCTCCCAACGAGGATGAAAATAATCCTATTTTAGACACTTAAGGAGAGTTTTGTCACTTCTTAAAACTTGGCTAAAAATGCAAAAATGTGAGACTGCTGATATAACACAATTGACAGCCTTCAGCCAGATTATTCATGTCAAATCTAAGATATAGATAAAGCATTTGATCTAATATCAGATCCACCAAATTAAATGGAAAATTCACAGTCTAATGAGTTTTAACATGGCAATTTATGTTTACATAAAAACTATTCCTCTATTTTCTTTCCATATTGTGTCAGAATTACAGATACAAGATTACTGAAAACTGAGTGTTAGCCCTGTTAAAACAACCTAAATAATCTAGAAACTATGAGAATTTAGCATTTGATTCAAATTAATTTTTATATTTAGATCTGAGAGCCTGAGGGGGTTGAACCTTGAGCATCACTCACATTAATGAATCTAGGGAAAAAAAGTGGGCTTTTCTTGAACTGCTTGTTGAACTTTTTTAAAAATCAGATAATCCAACTACCTGGAGCCTTAAGGGGAGCCCTAAATTTCCTGGTGCTTAGCTAGCACCCTCCAACTTCAATGCCTACTGACATCCATGTGACAGGGGTGGGATGAATTTTCCACGCTTCCAGGAGCACATCTTCGCAATGTAAAAACAGGGAGAGCCTTTTGTACATCTAAAAGGTAGAGAATAGATTTAGATTTGGTATTAGGAGGAAATTCTTTACTGTGAGAGTGATGAGGCCCTGGAACAGATTACGCAGAGAAGCTGGAGATGCTTCATCCCTGGAAATGTTCCAGGCTGGATGGGGCCTTGAGCAACCTGGTCTAGGGGCAGGAAAGGTGGAACTAGAGACTCTTTAAGGTTCCTTCCCACCAAAACCATTCTATGACTCTGACTGAAAGACGTTGGTTTTAAGGTGGCTTTACCAGGAAATTACAATATGTAAGGCTTGAAAAAAATACTTGGTTGTGGGAATGACTGGGAGCCTTATTTTAACAAATAAAGGACATAGATGCATGAGACGAGACTGGCCACGCTGATTTGAAATGCTTGTGACACTAAAAGGGAGATCCTTGGGTTTTCTTTGTGTAATGCATATTGCGTAGGAATTAATGCAAAGAAACATTGCAACAGTAACTCGGCCGTGAGCCGAACTATTCCTTGTGCCCTGACAGATCCAGGGGAGAAGCTCACCCTTCCCTCCCTGCAGGGACCAGGCAAGCCCTTAGAAATGAAATTACCTGATTCCACTCATAAATAAACCACTCGGCATTTTAAGCACCACAATTAAACGCTGGGGAAAAAAAA
>VZTB01015790.1:0-18199 GCA_013397245.1 Thryothorus ludovicianus
GCTCTGGGTTTTCTCCACGCTGTCTCGTCTGTCTGCCGAGACATTTCCTACAGCTCCAGCTACTGCTGCCGAGCTTTGGGTACACCTCGTCCCTTGGGACTCCTGCTTGCCCCCTCCCCCCGGAAAGGTGCCAGCATCAAAGAAAACTGTGACTGTTTCCTAATCCTGTTTGGTATTAATACTATAGTTATTGTTATTTTGTCCATCTTGTTAGACTCATTAGTAAAGAACTGTTATTCTTATACCAAATCCTTTGCCTGGGAACCCCTTTAATTCCAAAAGTATAGCAATTTGGAGAGAGGAAGTTTGCTTTTCTCCATTGCAAGAGAAAGACTCCTGCTTTTTTTTTTTTTTTTTCTCGGAGGCATACCTGTCTTCAAAGCAAGACAATATAAATAGACAGCAAAATCCAGCCCACTCAGTTCCAGGTAACCTGAGTAGTCTAAAATTTAAACACTTAAAATTTAAAGAGAATGCTTGATATTAAAATACTTACTTCCCTCATTATTCTGTACCACCTGAAGGTACAGAAATATATTTAAAATGTAAGGTTAAAAGAGCAATCATCTTGGAAACTTTCAAGAGCAGTCTCTTCCATAGAACTAGACTATTTTAAATTTGTTTGTTTTGAAAGATGCTGTTAAAATGCGACACAAGATCAAAAATTAATAGATAACTAGAAGTTCTCCTATGCTAAAAATTATAATTGTTGCCAACATCTGGAATAAAATGGGTGAAAATACAAAATACAGCATCAAGTAATTTACAATCATATTCCTGTGCCTATATATTGTTTTCTGAAAGAGGACTTCAAGAATTGCTAGAGTTCTATAACCAAAGAGTGGACAATATAAGACCAGAAAATTTTTTTTACTAGATTATCTTTCCACAGAGCTCTTTGAGGAAGATAGACTTTGCAAAGCAGTTGTTGATTGTTACATATCAGGTCACCCTACAACCAATACAATGCTTTTTTAGATGCTCTCACTCACCACACTTGGGAAGCACCTAGTATCTGACAGAGCTGCCTAGAAATTGATAATCAGTGCTACACAATAGCATGAAACATTTGAGCTTCAAAAGTCAAATCAAATTAATTTACAATTAGCCATAGATTTCAGCCAGTTAATTATTCATCCTCTGGAGCATATAAAAAATTAAAGCCTGTAATTGGCAAGCTGTTTCTATAACACCGGTTTAAGATGTTTTACTCTGAAGCTCAGATTAATTTTCACATTATGTCTTGAAACTCACTGTTTTAAATCTCATCCCTGCATTTATATGGATTCCACCATTGCCAATTTTGCCATTAACAAATTGACTAAAAACCCATCAACAAACAACAAAACACATGGGTGTAAAACTTTACTTTCAATTAAAACAGTAATTAACCTTTGTAATTTCTAGACCTGGGATAGTACTTTTAGCTTTATAGAGGATGATTTTGATATAAATGTTTTATATTAATGTAAGCTGCATTATTAAAACACAAGACAATTCTTGACATGGCAAAGGCAAAAAAATTGAAAAATTAAATAGCAACAAAGTAGCTATTAGAATAAGAATACTGTAAATCAACTAAAATTAATATAGATATAAAAATACCATTATAATATAGTTTCTTTGTGTCCTGTTCTGGAACATCATATTCCATTATTTTGTGACATTTTATCTTTTTCCCCCACAGGACTTTCTTCAGATGATTTCATATGGCTCCTGAAATATACCAAATCTTCACCAATAAAAGCTGTTTGGTTTCCCATCTTCATAGTCTAAACACATTATTTTTACTTCTCTAATTTATTTTATAACTATCAAAACACTGTTGTGTTCTGAAATTCTGTAACAACTCAATCTATTCCAGAAATATATATCTGGTTACCAAAGGAGGTTTTTCATACAAAACACTTCAACTCCATCAAATAACACTATTAATAACCTATTGGGGTTTGGTCCAATATTACCAGGAGGTTGTGCCTGTGCTGGCTGGCCCTTGTTGCTTGCCTATGTAGCAGCATTGGTGTTTTCATCCCAGTGGCACCACAGGCTACCAGGATGTTACAGCTGAGGGCTTGGAGACAAGCCAGGCATGCAAAGGCTCAGGTTTACCTTCCACTGAGAGGCTTCAAGGTGAGGGTGAAGGAAGGAGCTGATCCTGATGGAGGGTTTTGATTCAGAATTTTATTCCTGGCCCAAGGGTCTCTGAGTCCAGTAACTGCTCCACCAGAATTCCGACTGCATGGCAGGCCAGGTGTTTTAACCAGGGGAGAGGGGGAGGGAAGAACACAGATGAGCACCAACTAGGTATGTGGGGAAGGTCCTAGGGGACAGAGGACACTTGGATGGCCCAATGTCTTTCCAGGGGTGGGAAGCATCTTTTGAATTCTGCCAACCACTCTACGCCCTTCTGGAATGCCAGGGTTGACTGGCAGCACTCATCAGGGGTCAGGATGTGGAAAAGAGGAATGATTGACAAACCTGGCAGGGGAATCATCTGGGTGAAGCCTGGGGTATCCTTAGACACACCACAACAATAACCAACAGAAAAAAATTAATTTCTTTGATAATGATGAATAAATGATTACTAGATTAATATTGGGATTGTTATGATCTGAAGGATGTGGGGTTTTTTTTCTTCAGCCAAAATTATTTCAAAAGTAAAAGTTTTACACAGTTTTCTGCATTTGAGAATCAATTATTACACGGAACATTGATATTGTTTGAAATAGTTTTCATAGCTATTCTGCTTTTATTCCTTTAAATAGTGTCCTTGATTCAGGGGTCTTCTGACTAAGAGAACAATTTACAGGGAAATAAAAAGGAAATTAAATCTCAAGCAAAATATTTAAGCAAATAAATTCTTTAGAGCCTGGCTCAAAATTCTCAGTTATCAGAAGAAAAATACTTGTAGGACTAAAAGAGTGTTTACTCATGTTTCATCATTTCCCTCCATAATCTGAAATGTTCTTGTTCTAAAGATAAATGAATCACTGACAGTTAAACAACACACAGACCTACTAGAAGTATCTCCTCAAAAGGAGGCAGATTCAAGACTGAGATGATGCCTTGAAGAATATTTTTGCAGTAGGTTTCATAAAAGCATCATATGACTGGTAAAAAATAAAATAAAACCATAAAATAAAATATTTATTTAAAATACTGTTGTTTTTTTAAAAAAAAGTTTTCTTTACTGCTTTCCAGAAGAAATTTTTGCAAAGTGATTTCTTTACTTCCATTCATAATTTGTTCAAAACCAGACTTCTAATAATTAAGGGCATCTTGCAGTCAGTAGCGGTTGCAGTAACTGCTCTGAACAGTTAAAAAAATCAAAATGAAAAAAGTCCCAAGTTTCTCAACTTTAATATTATTTATGGGATTTCTTGAGGCAGTTTGAGAGATGAATCGCTCACGCTAGAGGTACAGCTACTGGCTATCTGTGATTGAAGAAGTTGGTACAATTGTATTAATTTCTTGTATAAAAGTTTAAACAAAAGTCAGTAGCTTATAAAAGCAAACCAAAACAAAAAACAAACAAAAACTCCCATACTAATACAATATCAGACACAGTCATGTACCCCCAACAAAATCTGCACAGCAAAAGGACAGGAAAGTGCAGTTTTGTTCCATGCCCATTGATGAAAGCACCTAAATCATCCTTCTGGTGTTGGTTTTGGTTTAGCTCCCTCTCAGTCCACATATAACATGATTTAACAAAGTTTTTTAATCCTAAAAAATGGAGGGAGGGTTGAGGTATTTTCATTCATTACAGACAGCCTTTCAGGTTTCTTTGCTTTCACCTGCTGGCACACTTTTGATGTCTTTCAAGGAGAATTCAATGGCAAAATGAAAGAAATGCAAGAATAAGAGCCCCTTATTCTACCCAATAGTATAATCAATGAGCATTTGTAATCCCTATTGTCCTTCACAGAGATAATTATAAAACAATTAACTCTTGCTTCTCAGGCAAATGATTTTGGTAGTTAATCTGAAACAGCCAACAACATTGTAGGGACTGAATGTATCTGAAGCAATGATGCCATTGAATACTGCTTAACTACAAATCCCTCATGGTTTGGAGAGTTTTGTTTTCTTTTGTGGGGGTTGTTTGCTTGGGGGATTGGGGTATTTTTGTTTGATTTTGTTGCTGCTGTTATTTTGTATCTTGGAATTTCTGTATATGCAGGCTATAATTACAGAAAAATAATGGGAAAAACAGAAGAGACTTGAAGGTTAAGCTTTACTTTGAGAAGACGAGAAAGAGGGGAATGGTTCATATATATAATCTTTTAAATGCAGGGTTTACACCCTACATGTACAGCAAGAGACTCTTATATTTTATCACAGCCTAATTTCCAGATGGCGGCTTAATGTCATTTGCAACACCTAGATTAAATTCTAGACTTATTCTCCTTACTGAATTGTTTGCATGCCAAAAAAGACAAGTATTTTTTGCATTGTTCTAAGACAGGCATTCATTCTGGACTCTGCCTTATTTGTTTATCTTCTATTGCATGGACATGATTTCTTGTAAAGCATTTCTCTCCTACATCAAGTCGGCTTATGTATTTTGCCCTTAAAAATTGCTTTTTTACTGTTAGACTCGCTGTCATATCTTTTAAGCATTTCAGCAGAATGGTAAATATTTTGTGCTGTAATTAGAGTACTACAAAAAATAGAATAAGAAATGTTATGACTAATACAGGACAGGCAGAAGGCACCAGAGTCAGTAAATATATTTGCATCTTTACTTTTTCATATTATTTACTATATGAATGGAAATAAATGCTATTTGCATGCCTGCATACTTCTATTGTTTTGAACTGCAATTGTACCAGTAGATGAGATTAACATGACACTTTTCACATTTTTACTCCAGGTGTTAAAGAGAAAAAGGCAAAAGTGAGCAAGTCTTGAGATGGTTTCAAATTTTCCTGTTGGTAAATTGCTCTGTTCTCTCATTTTTGAATGGGGAGTGTTAGAGACAGTCACATAAGAAGACGGGGTTTTATCAGATTAAGGGACTGTCTTAGTCTGAAGACAGTATGCCTGCTAGGAAAAGCAGGAGTCTTTCTCTTGCAAGGGAGAATGCAAACTTCCTCTCTCCAAATTGTTATACTTTTGGAATTAAAGGGGCTCTCAGGCAAAGATACTGGAATAGGTATAACAGTTCTTTACTAGGGAGTCTAACAAGATAAAATAACAATAACTATAGCATGAACAACAAACACAGCTAGGACACAGTCACAGTTTTCTCTGATGCTGGCACCTTTCTGGGACAAGGGGAGCGGAAGTCCCGAGGGACGAGGTGTACCCAAAGCTCAGTGGCAGTAGCTGGAGCTGTAGGAAACTGTCCTGGCAGGCAGGAGAAACAGTGTGGAGAAACCCAGAGCAAAACCAAAGCATCTGTGGGTGCAGGGCAATGAGGCAGCAGCTCCTGGCAGGGCAGGGACAGACCAGGGGCTGAATTCCATGGGGATCCTGAAAGTCACTCCGAACTCAGCTCCAGGTGAGGTCTGGTGAGATCTCCCCGCAGTCAAAGACTGAACTCCCCAGTTCTCTTTGAGTCCCAGAGAGAGAGGTGTAGTCGGTGTCACCCTCTCCTTGTCTGTTACCTCCTTTGTCTCTTCCAAATACCTTTAAGTGCCCAAAAGCACCCAGCAATCAGCTTCTTAGCAACATTTTGGGAAAAAATTCTGCAAGAAACCAGCCCAACCCCCAACAGGGACAATGCTCTTTCAGAAGACAATCTAATTATGAATATGATCATATTTACGAACATGTTTTAAAATACTAACTTTCTTACTTTACTAGCTTTTTCTACTAAAAAACTTCTTGGTTTGGGATTTTTAGGAGGTGCTGTCTGAAAGAGAGCACAGAAATATAATAAGAATCTTAAAACCCCTGAACACTATCCATGAATACCAGTAGAAACATGCCACTCATCACCAGCTTTCCTGGTTCCACACGACCATTTACTGATAAATCCCATGAATGTTGCTTTATACTTTTAATCATAAGTACTTCTAATTTCATCTTAAAACTTTAACTGTGCTGTCACATTTTAAATGTTCCATGAAGTCGCTATTCTTTAAAAATACAGTCTTGCAAAGCAGAACTGGGACAAGAGAAATCAAAAATATATGCAGGTGTTACTCAATTAAAAGAGGTAAGTCTAATTTTGGGCAGAGAGAATCAAACTTTCTGATTGGTTTAGACTAATTGGTATGCTATGATTATTCAGCATTGAGTTGGAAAAGCTATTATGTGTAAGATATGGTGGAAATGGGCTTAGAAGAAGATGGATGCTGTATAGAAATGATTTGGAGAAGAAGGAACAGGCAAACTATAGCGAAGATTCCAAATGAAAAAGACCCTTACCTATAGGCATGCAACATTGCTGCTTAGCACATTTCTTTCACATAGATATTGTGGATCAAATGTCACTTAAGGCAAGCTGTCTTTCCTTGCAGCAATCCTGATGGATTTATCATTTTCCCCCTCACCCTTTTCTAAGTGTCCCTAGGAAAACCCTGTCCCTTTTCCTTGTAAATCAAATTTGTCATTCTACCAGGAGAAGCATGATTTGATCTCCTTAATCAGCCAAACAATGCCTTCTCAGCATGTCTCTAGACAGGCAGTAATAGCACCAGTAACTGAGGTTTAGCACAAAATTAGTGTATCACACTGGCAGTCATGATTTTCTAAAACTGAGAAGATCCTTCTACTTTTTTATACAATAAGAGTTATTATAGTGTTAACACTTTATGCCCTTGGAAATTACATTTATTACCACACTTGTGTGTTTCCCATTTTAATAGAAGGAGTAAGAGAGACACCATGCAGAGGTCAAATGTCATCACTTGGCATTATAAGTGGTGTCAAAACACAAGGCTCCAATTTTTAAGCCTACTCTCTATGAATAAGACTCTCTGATGATACTTCTATGAAGAAATGAATGTATGTTTGCCTTTTGCAGAGATGGCTTTTCTCAGGTTCCTCAGCCATGGCTTAAGTGATGCAGTTGTCAGAGACTGAAATACTATAGGTTTTGGCTCATTTTAATGAAGGACTTTTAGGACTTTATTACAAAAGCCACACAGCACATCCTAAATAGACTTTCTGAGGGAGGCCCTGGGCTCACTGATGAAGAGAAAACTCAGGGGTGGGGACATTCACAAAGCACAAGCCTAGTGCCTTCAGGGTGGAGACCACAACCCCAGGGCTTCCAGCTGCCAGGATTGAACAGACGGTGGAACCAAAGGGTGGGGGGAAAAGGCTTTGGGTGTGTGTTGGAAAGCCTCTGGTCTGAGGCAGTGAACGCCCATCCTCTGCTGTGCAGCCCACCCCAGCTGTGGGTCCCTTCATCTGGGGAAAGCTGCATCTACAGGACAGCAGAGGGGGTGCCATGGCCCATCAAACGGCCCCCAAAGGGGTCCCCAGACCCTGCACCAGAGCACTGCAAATGGTGCAACAGATCCACAGTGCTGCAAGGGACTGTGTCAAACTGTCCCATGCAAGGGAGGCACCTGGGCATTGCCACCGCCCCAGGCGTGTGTTCATCCGTGGAATTCACCACCAAGAAGATCAGATGCAGGGGAGCAACAAGAAATCACTGGGACCCTTGGATGGGTGATGTGCTTCCACCTAACCCATCACTCTCTCCTGGTCCCCCTCCCACCCATGCACATTTTTTTTCTATTTCTTTATTTCTTTCTCCCTTTATTTTATTTTTCTTCCTTTCTACATCTCTTTACTATTAAATATAATAAGTCAATTTTTTGGTACCAACACCTAATGTCATTTGGTTTATATCTCAGTTTTGGGTTTTAATTTGAACCTTTGAGGTTCTTTCTGGTTTATACACAGGGACTTAGATTTCTTTGCTTTTCTAGGTTTACACCGGATCATAAGAGCAGTGGAGGAAGGAGTGTACCTCCTCAACTCTGCTCTGACCTGCTTCATAATTAAAATAATTTTCAAAATAAAGATTATGCCAGTGAAGACGGGAGGTTTGTATTTTCATGGTGCTGCTGGGTAACCAGCAGAAACAACATTGCTGAAGTCTTCTCCTTCATCCTGATTGCTTGGCATAAGAAACTCAAGACAGCAAAAGTAATGAGCTCTGCCACCCAGTATGTAAAACAGCTGTGATGCTACTATGAATTTGGTTTTTGCTTTTGCAAGGCACATTCGTCTCTGCTATAAACCCAGGTTTCAATAAAAAAGTCTTTGGTTGCATGTTATAGACAGAGATCGAATCAGGCTAAATTAATAAATTTGTAAGAGCCAGGTTGATAAAAGGAATGAACAGGGTTTTTTCCAAAACTCAAATTACAATCTTTTTGCCAGCCACAATCCAATCGGACAATGTTTGAATGTAGGGTGAACTCAGGTCTGTGCCCCTGTCCCAGCAGACCGGTGAAATTCACAAAGGTCTGGTCTGTGAGTCCGTATTTTATACTGTTTTTCTAGCCTGGGGCTAGAGTAATTTTTGTCCTTTTCTCTCCTTCTGAATATTCATGTGGTGTTCACCACCATTCAATGTCAGAAGAATGGGTAGAGCAGTCCTCAGTCCCGTGTTTGGAGTTCCAGCATTTGTGTCTCTTCCTGGGCAGGCCACACCTGAATAGATAGAAATCTCCAGGGGGGGAGGGGGGAGGGGGGGAGGGGGAAATCCTTACATATGAATCCTGGTTTCCTAGAATGATACAATTCCCTGTTCGCCTGAATAATTACTGGTGTGGCGTGGTAGTTATCAAGTGCTTATGGCGCAGTGATTGCTGAGAGTTCCTTTCAATTGTAAATTAGAGCTGGCTTTTGGCTACTGTATCTTTGTGTTTTAGTCATTCCCCAATCCTTCTGTGAATAACCTTTGTGATTTTTATATTTTCTTTACTTTCACTCAAGTGTAATGTTATTTAATAAGCCCGAATTTAATATACTTATCCATTTCATAACCCCAATGTGAGATATTGTTATATGAATGAACTTGATAGACCATATATATCATATTGTATTTGCTTGTATTTGACCCAAAGCGGGTGGATGATCATAGACTGCAGAATACTAAGTTCGCCTTTTTGCTAGGATTTAAAAGGTTCAATAAAAGACAATCAAGACAAGACAATAAAACAAAATACATGGCCAGGGTGTCTCTGGCCAAGAGCCAAGAGCACACCTGTCCCATAGAAGCCACCCCTTAAATATGTATATTTGAATTTTTCTAAGAACTTATTTCCATGTTTCTGTGAGCTGCTTTATATGGCCACTCCTTAGTCCCGCCTTTTTAGAGCATGCGTGTTTCTTGTCTGTGGTTTTAATTAATTCTTCTTATCAGTCTTAATTTGGGCTTTGGTCTATAATTTCTACAGATGGTCAGTGCTGGTAGCTGGGATATCAGTAGCAGATGTCTTCATGTCAGCAGCAGGGGTCTGCACTGGGTGCTATCCTGACCAGGCAGTCAGTCCACTCGCTACTTATCAACTTAGTTTACTCCTAGAGAAAACTATATCTTTAAAACCATTTCTACACCACACATTTAAACATTCCCTCTATATGGGTGTGAAAAGAAAGAAAGAAAGAGAAAAAAAAACACAATACTATAAGACGTATTTATAACAACCTTATATGTGCAGTACTCACTTTATAGCCAACTTTATAATATGTGTTTATAACACTCTTTGTCTGCTGTTCTTTTATGTTATTTTGATTTAAATTGTTGTGAGTGTTTAAAAAAAAATTGAGACAGAGTCTGTAAGACTGTTGGTATATTTCAAAAATATTAAAAATACAGCATTTTTATTTTTTCCTAATAAAAAGCTACGTGTTGGATTTATTTAACTTCTTTATTGTGGAGGGGAACAGGGAGATACTTATTTTTTGTGGAATTGCATCATCAAGAAAAGAAGTTGAGGGATTAATATCATTCCATGCATTGGCACACAGCGCAGTCACATTTGATATATGAATTTGGCAGTTACAGAGGTAATTTTCAGCAGTAATTCTGCAAAATTAGCTAACCAAGTTCCAATCACAATGCCATCAAAAAGAGGAAAAAAGCACCAATAAAAACCAAAAAAACACCACCACAAAGTAAAAGAATACCAGTGTGTATTTATGTCACTGTGTTTGTTGTGCAAAAGCAGGAGGGAAAGAGACTGAAGAGAAGTATTTCAAATAAACAAGTAGATTTTTATAAAAATATAAAACAAAACATCAGCTGTTTCAGTCAAAAGTCCTTGTAGATCTTACACAATTTGTGCATAGGCAAAACAGGAAGATTCTTTTATTTCCTTTTCATAGCTATGCCTTTGTCATCTGTTTGACTGGAGTCTTTGCTCTTTGTACTTTCCCCTATTTCCACAGCAGTAGGATTAAATGAGAGGGACAGACTCAATGCTCTGTAGCCCAGCTAAGAAACATCAGTGTCAGTCAAAATCAGAACATCAAAGTTGGAGACATTATTCCAACTGTGGCATTTAAAATGGTTTTAAAGTCACTTCAGTGTAAAAATTTAAAGTTTACCATTTTTAAAACAGCATTTCTTTGCAACTCTGCTGCATCTGACACCAACGGAGATTAAGACAAACTCTAAAAGTTGTTACTCTGACCCAAATTCTTTGCAGGGAGCAGCTATAATGTACCTGTCTTACAGGCTGCTGCCTCTGTATGTACCCCCAGAGAAACACAGCTTTTTGGACAGAAAATTACTTGGGAGGAATGAATCTGCCATAATTCTTGCTTCCTGCTTTTTCGTAGCCAGGTTACTTTTGGCGATTACCATGGCAGACTAACATTACCTGTCTTGCAGTGACACCTCAGTAAACTGCTGCTTAGAAATGGTATGGACTGGTGGGCCTGGAAAGTTATAGATCATATTTGTGCAACTCTCTTACATAATTCAAGAACACTTTGATGAGTTGTCATCACAGGGTTTTTTTTAAGATTTCTTTTAATGAACTTTTGCAGGAGGAGATGTTTCATCTGACAAAATTTAACCTCATGTTCTTTCCCTCATAAAATTCCTTGCAAGAACTCACATGTACAATAAAATTTTCTACACTGGGGCCAAATTCCTAAAAAGGAAAGGAGCTGCACTCACACTTACTGTGCTTTGGAACTTTCTGCCATTGATCACACATTTGTGATACAAACTAGAGTCACCATGTAGACCTTCTGTTCTGAATCCAAGTCAGATCTGCAGGACATTTTATAATATTTTTTGTGTTACTTGGAGTAACAGGGAATTCTAAATTGCAAGATATTAAAACAAAATCATAGAAGAATCTGTTAATTCAATAAAAAGATTAAACGCTTTTTAAGAAAAAAAAGTTTAGAAGACATTTTCAGGGTCTGCATTACAGGGGAGCAGGAAGTCTCCAGATTTCTGAGACCGTCCTGTTTAGCCTGTGAAATGTAAATTACTAATTCTGTTTCTGTTAGAAGATTTGGCAGTTTTGTTTAAAACATATTTGAAAGGGAAGTTATCCCCATAACCCCAAGACATCTATCAAGCATCCATATTATCATTCAAATAATGCAAAAACATTCCAAGTTTCAGAACTGGCTGCACCAGGCACAACAGAATTTACATAGGACATAAAAAACTCTGTTTTGTCTCTAGCAGGTTAGAGGTCTCTATGTTTGAAATTCTGCTTTTTGTTAGAGCTAATATTTTAACAATTTCAAAGATTTCTATTGGGATTGAGAAAGAATATAGAAACATTGTGAGCACAGGACCAAAAAAAATGTGTGCTTCAAAGCACTTTAGAAAACAAAAATAAGTTTAAAAATCTCTGCAGGTTATATGGACTGGTAGAATACCAAATCAGAAACTAGAAATTCTAATATAGCCGTATAATCATAACTGTATCAAGACCACATGAAATAAATAATTATGCTCAGCTCCCATATATTCAATACTTTTCCAGGAATATGTTACTTTTTTACAGGATGTGTAAAGGAAATTTCTTAAAATACACTTCAAATTACAACAGATCTGTTATTCATGCATTGTTAGGCATCAAGGCTTAATTTCATTTTGGTTCTGTTTTTACTTGGGTTTTCTTTCCTGTTATTTTAAATCAAGGCCAAAATATCAAAAAAGTTTTAAGTGGATATTCCACCCTGGCGTAAATGATGGTGTGTGATGGAATAAGGCGATTTTTCATACATTTAAGGTGTAGATAGTGTTTAAAACCTTTGTTAGGTGTGCTGCAAAAGTACAGAGAAAATGGGTAACATTTTTCTCTAATGCAACGTGGCTCAAATCAATAAATCTACACAGGGGAAAAATGCGATGTTTGAAAGTTCTCTGAAAAGAAGGAAAGTAAGTGAACCTGCTTCTTTTTCTGGGGAAAAAGCAAGCCCAGCGCGTTCGAAGGTGTGCTTTTGGCGCTAAGGAGAAAGCCAAGCCCCCGCACGGTCCGGGCCGGTCCCCGCGGGGCTCTCCTGCCATCTAGCGCTCAAACAGCAGCTGGTTTTGTCAATGAATCACAGTTTCCGAATCGTTTGGCACCATACCCGCTTCTAACGACATACTCTGCAGTTAATTCTAGAATAAACATATAATGCTGCGTATTCAAAGCACTTCAAGCACTTCTTCTTCTTCTTCTTCTTTTTTTTTTTTTTTCAAGAATAGGGATAATTATGAGTCAAATGTTTGCTTCTTCTCAACTCAGAGAATTCAGGACCTGCTGGCACCAATACTTTTCTACCACATTTTTGTTTTCTGTCAGTTTTTCCCCCTCCATGTGTTGACACAGAAAAATTATCATCTGGACCAAACTGCTAATCTCCATGTCAGCTGTATATTTCAGTCTTTAATCAGTAACAGAGGAAGCCTTCCTCTCTCAGTGCATAATGGAGAAGAAATTATTAATTTCACAGACTGATGTGAAATAATCAGCTTTACAGTCTATTTCAGGATCTAAGGTATTGGTTCTGGATGCCCAGAGGTATTTCTTTTTTTTCCTTCTCATAACTCCACCACTTGTCTTTAATCTCATTTGTTGGGAGCTCTCACTCTGACTCAATCTGGGACCTATGTCTTTTGCCACAGGTTTCTGAGTTGGTTAATGACCTTTCCTTTACCTTTGCTGCATATCTACACCCTTTCCAGATCTCCTGATGTTGCCTTTACACTATAAGGTTTGCAAAATTTTTCTGTCTTACGCCATTAAGGCAAGTTGTTGAAGGACTTCACACACACAAAAATTATTATCAAGCAAATATATGGATCAACATTCAGATCCCTAAAAAAGACAATCCCTATAAGACAATCCAGATGGTGTTAATTATCTGCTAAGCAACATAGTAAAGGTTATGTACAAGTTCTAGTGTAAAGCATCCACATCAGTCCAGATCTCCATCTTCAATCATCTCAAGCAGTATTTCAGTCTGAATAAACAGTACAGAATTTTTTCTACTAGGCACATTCAAAACAACAACAAGGAGATGGCAGAATATTGTAGAACCATTTTACATTCATACTTTAATCTGCAAACCTCTGTACCGCCTTTCTTTATCAACTTATGTAATGCCCCTTTTGTTTCCATCTTGGCTTCCTATGACTGTTTTTTGTTCCCCTTTGGAGCTCTATAGATCTCTACAGAAAATTCTAGGGGTTCACTCTTAAACACAAATATAAAATCTAGAGACCTACATATGTAAATAAGATTTTCTTTTATTAAATTGAAAATGTTAGAAACATATGTACATCAATATCAAAATAATGTGTTGCATTTTGAATGATAGTCCTACCATTGCTATGCACATTTCCTCATGTAAAACAGAGAGAAATACTTACTTATTCCATATAATCCACGTATCCACATAATTCCTTATCTAAAACTAGAAAAGTTTCTCTGTGCTCTTATTCTGCTACTAAGTAGACTTTGGTTCCTTGATGAAAAAAAATTTTAAAGGTCTATGCTGCTCTCCTTAAATAAAAATCCTCCTCTGAAGCTGAGTATTCTACATTTTTGTTCCTTGACCTTCAGTATTCATCTTACAACTGTAGCTATTCTAAGACTATTAATCTTTTAAAAACTAAACCCTAAAGGGTTTCTCCTATGAACATTATAATTCTTAGGTTAATGCAGTAAGGTTCCCATTGTGTTGGTTAGTATCTTCTGCCATTCCTAACATCTTGTCTGATTTTCACATTCACTCTCTGTATCTTCTGCTGCCCCAGAATATCTTTTGTTTCACTCTCCACTTCTAATTTCTTGTTTTCTTCTTAAAAGAATCAGGAATCCCTTTTCATTCCCATTTGAGTAGTTGCTCTCCCACTGCAGGTCCCTCACTTTGCACTGGGCCACCTTACACCCCACAGCATACTGTGCCAGACAAGCTCTTCATTCACTCAGCAGGTCAGAGCAGCACTGTGAAAATCAAAACAAGTTAAATGACAGATGGCTTGTGCTATTTTAATGAAATGTCTAGTCACTAAGCAGCCTCACTCTCATGAACTCTGACAATGAATTAGCTCTTGTATGAGCTACAGTAATGGAGCAGGCACAGCCAGAGATGCTGAAGCTGTGTTTTGCAAGATCTGCACCAAAGAGCCTTTCCTAAAGCTGAGGTACCTCCTCCAGCTCCTGCACAACAGAGTCTAGCTTCTGAGATGGCAGCTTCCCCACATGACCCAATCGCAGGCAGTCCTCCTGTTTTTCACTTTTGGCATCACCATAAATTTATTGTTTCCTTAATTGCTTCACATTACACATATTTTCCCCTGGTGTTTATGATACCTCTGTAGAAACTTCATGGTCAGAGTGAAAATGAACCTAAGAGACCTGGGTAGTACATGTGTGACACAAGAGCTCTAGAAAAGAGGAGTCATCATTGTCATCATAGTAAAAGGTTGGTGATATCCTCCAGTCATATTCTGCAGGCAGAAAAACTCTGACAAGGTTCAATTGCTCATTTCCATTAGTGGTGGGTACAGTATGGCTATGCATCCCTGCATTCCCTGTACCTGTCATGGATTCAAATATTGCAGGCTCAAGCTTATGAAGCTGATAGGACCATGAGTCTATCCTCAGGTACCACCGTGATAAGCAATTACAGTCAAACTCCCAGTACACATTATAGAACTGGCCCCGGTGACTTCAGCAAGCGAAAGAGCCTTGCTATTCCATTTGCAAAGCAGCTTAGAGGCATCATTCAGTGCCACATTAAAGTAAAATGTGAAACATTCAGTTTCACATTAAAGTAAAATAAATAAAATTTTGAGAACAATATTTAAAACCAGCAAGCTAAGTACCTTCTGAAGCATCTTAGAAACTTAGAGGTAAATTAGCCTATTAAAATATGGAGTTTCTTTTTTATTTCCCTGAGTTGAAACTAAATGCTGGTCCTGGTCAGTCCACTGTGCCAAGAAATAAAAACAGTTTTTACAAGAATTCTATGTGAGTGTGGTTTTGTGTGCACAAGCTGATCATATTTGGTTTCTCCTGGGAACCAGCATGTTTTACTGCATTCCAATCAAATAGTGTCACACCAGGTCTTGATTCATTAATGCTAGTAGAAATTTTGCCATTAAATTCAATGGGAGCAGAAAATGCAATATTTTCCAAGTTATGACCTATTATTCCAAAAAGTCCTCCTTCATATCCATGTACATGGATAGGAGAAGAAAAGTGCAAAGAAAAAAAAAGAAAGGAAATGAAATTTTACAAATTGATTATTTACTTAATTTAAAACAAGCTTAGAGAAAGGGAGTTAACATCAAAACAGAAACATAGAAAGATTTTAGAAACATAGAAAGAGGATGGAAAGCAGATAAATTCAGGGATATCCATCTAAAGTTATTCAGCTCAAACTAGCATTCAGATTAGTCTGTACTTGTCACATGGTTATATATGTTGGTGTCTTCCAGCCTGCCAGGACAATGTGATGAAGAACATGAAGAGCTCATGATGGTATTAGTCAGGTTGCCCCAGATAATTATTTATTTTTAATTATTTCTCAGCCCTTTTATGACTGCAGCATTTTTTTCAGAGTATCTTTGTAAGGGATCAAATATCTGTGACCCTATCTCCTGGCACGAGGCACTGTGCTTAGCCAGTGAAGGCTTGTTGAGCTTGGGAAGCCACTTTTGGGACAGAGGCTGGAGATAAGGAAATTGGGGGGACAGGAGGAGTTTCAGAGTGCTGTTACTGTTGTTACTGGAGTGCCCACTACAATGCCCAAAGAATTTAACCCAAGCATCAATGCTTTCTTGCTCTCATTATCAACAGCAAAACCATTATCAGACCAGATGCAGGGAAAACCGTGTCCATAGGTTATTTTTTCCCACTGCAGTGCCTACCCTTCCACCATGTTACATATATCACTCAATAGAATTGATCCATAAGCTTCCGAAAGTGAACCAAAACCAGCAAGAGTGAAAAAGTATTCATCCCATTAAAAAAAATCACCTTATTAGATAATTTCATACCTTTGTATTTAGTTCCCTTGGCCAGCAATCAAAATCCAACACCAGTATTTTTCAACCTTTTAAACAGTGAGGTACTTCAGCACTTCCCCTCCCCAGAAAACAACTTCCCTGATATCATGTCACACTGGATGCTCATACACAATGACTTTTTAATGATTCTTACTTCACTGTGTGGAGATATCTTTTATAAAAGTCAGAGGTCAAGAAATATGACTAGTGTTGTACTCATGGAACTATCTCTGGATATCGGGGGAAATGAACCCTAAAAGAGAAATTGAGAAGAATTTTATCTTTTCTTTTTTTTTTTAAAGGAGCATTGTTTCAGCCATGGTGTTGTTTAGCAGTTAATTACACCACCTGCCCGCTGGCTATATTAGTCATAATAGAGTTTTGTATGGATATTCCAAAATATTTATTCTCCGTGCTCTTCTGTTTCAAAATGCTGGCAAAAATTCACATGGGATGAACAAAACTTTGCCCTGGAATATGTTAACAGGGTCTAGTGCTCCTTTACACTTGCTAGACTTTTTCCAAAAAGTATATTGATCAATTTGCTTTACCACCAGGGAGAGAAGTGGGAGCTTAAGCAGCTAAGGAGACATACAAGTTAAGTGAGTTAAAAAATGTGAGCTCTCTTGTCATGGGACTGCCAGGAGCTGAGAACACCAGACCACAGTCTGCTGTTCTATCATGTCACTGAACCCAGAGGTGGCAGCAACTTCCAGAACAGAAGACCTCTCCCAGAAGAAGACATCTGTGGGACAATAATTGTCCAGCAGTTATCCCAGATTGCTGCTGATTGGGGAATATTATTATAGTAGAATATTATTCAGTTGAATAGTATTCTACTAAAACCTTAAAAGCAATGCCCAAGTTCCATGGTTTTAGGAAAGTCAAATAGCAGTAATTAAACAATTGACAGAACTTCTCTATTTTTGGAACATCCTAGTGCTGGGAAGCAAAACAGTGATGTACAGCACTACAGGGGAACCATCAGAGGCGATTAAGCGGAGGAGTTTCTTTACATGGAGGATACAATAAATATTGATTAGAAATTGTTTTCCATTTGCCCACAATTTAAAGAAAAAAGAATAAGAAAGAGTATTCTGAAGGGGACAATTGCAGAAAATTAACAGAAAAAGCTTTTTATGTGGCATACATCAAAATTTCTGCTGCAAGTCAATGTCATGGCTTTATATTTTAACAAAAGTGGGCTAATCTTACCTTCTGCCAATATTTCTGTTGAGAATGGCCTGGAGCACATGATGGTTATTTGGTAAGTCTATCTATTTTGGTTAAAATTAAAGTCTTTATATGCATTCTTGAAACATGTCTATAAGCCAGCAATGTGGGGTCATCTCCTCTTGTGAGCTTCCCCAGGGCACTTCTTTTCTAGTTTGAAGGGAAGACAGGAAGGTTCACTCAGAAGAGGTCAAGAAATGTCTCATGTATTTCCTCCAGTGTGTTCAGGCTCCTGATTCTTCACTGATCTCATTTAGCTGCAGCAATCTTCTTGAAGCATGTCAGAGCAACAGCTGATAAATGAAGACCCAATCCTACAGCAGTGAAGCTGTCAATGCAAGGTGGTCAGACAACTGTCTTCCACTTGTCTGCTGAAAACCAGACCATATCTTCTCCAAGTGCCATTCACCTGAGCCCTGCCATCCTTCCATTGATGGTTATTATGGACTTTCACACTACTGGAATAATAAAACTGTCCTTGGTGTTTCTTGACTTCCACCATGGTGAGCACTG
>VZTB01015791.1:0-10974 GCA_013397245.1 Thryothorus ludovicianus
CCGCCGCCGCCGCCGCCTCCGGCTCGGCCTCGTCCCGGAGATCGGCGAAGAAATCCTCCCCGCTGCCCAGCGCCTTGCTGCTGAGGGCGCGCAGCGGCCCGCCCTTCTTCTTCTTCCGGCGGTAATCATCGACCACCATGGAGCCGAGCGCCGACACGTCCCAGAACTTCACCTTCTGGTCGTGGCCACTGCTGGCCAGGAGCTTCCCGTCGGCGGCCACGGCCAGCTGCTCGATGGGCTCGCCCAGGTGCTGCCCCACGCAGCCCAGCACCCGGTTCGGCAGCACGTTCACCGCCCTGGGCATGGCACGGGGACACTGAGGGTTCTGCAGTGCCCGGGGACGCCGTCTGCCCTCCTGTCCTCTGTCCTGGGCAAGGCTGATCCCATCCCACACCCTCCTCATTGCAACCCATCCCATCCATCCTCCACAATCCTGATCTCACCCCCACCTCATTTCCAGACCACTCTTCTCCCCTTCCTATCCCATCACCCTTCCATCCCTATCCCATCTCACCACCCCCAACCCCTCCTGATCCCACGCCCTTCCATCCCTCCCCACTGCCCCTCAGCCCATCCCACAGCTCCCCATCCCTCCCCACCGCACCCCCCTGACCTGATGACTCCGTCCAGGGACCCCACGCACACGATGCTGTCTGTGATGGGCACCATGCAGTCAATGGTCTCAGCCCTGAGCGCAAAGCGGTCGCTGGCAGCCCCGAAGCCGTCCCAGTTGAAGAGGTAAATGGTGCCTTCACTGGAGCCACACGCCACCTTCCTCCCCCTCTAGGCACAAGAGAGAGCAGTGAGGCAGAGGCAGAACGAAAAACTCGGAGCAAGGACGGGGCTGTGGGATCCTGCTCCGTGTTGGGGAGCAGTGCCAACCTTCATCAGCACCACAGACGTCAGGTCCCCATTCTGCGGCTCGGAGAGCAGCTCAAAGCGCCGTCTCTTCACGTTGAAGACGCCCAGGGTGCCATCACCACTGTGGGAGGAGGTGGAAGGGACACCTTGTGAGCTCAGGACATGGCAAAGGGCACTCCAGCCATGAATGGACACGGGGAGCCCGACCCCAAGACCATGGAACCCCTCTGGTACCTGGCTGTCAGCAGGATCTTCCCGTTGCCATCCACGGTCATGGCACTGATGTATTCCTCCTGCTGCCGCGCCTCCAGGATGGCACTGCCCTTGCGCAGGTCCCACACCTTCACTGCCCCGCTGTCATCACCCGTGGCAAAGACGTGGTTGTCGATGGGCAGCACGCAGTTGAGGGCCGATCTGCAGAGACCCCGGCCCCACACCTCCACGGTCAATACTCGGAGCTCTCCCAGCCCGGCCCAGGGAGGGAAGGCGACAATGCCCCAGCCATTCTGCCCAGAATGAGCCGCCTGTATGGACTTACTCGTGGGCCTTGGGGAAGCGCGTTTCCAGCCGTCCCTCCTCCGCCGTCAGAATGTGGATGGACTTATCCTTGGACACAGTGAAAAGCTCTGGAGAGCCGCGTTAGTGCCCCTCACACACCCACGGCGTCCCCCGGTGCCACCCCACGTTCCCCGCACTCACTCTGCCCGTCCTGCGAGAACGCCACGTCCCGGCACGACTTGAGGTGATGTCCCGAGGACCAGAGCTGCCGGTTCTCCCCCTCGGTGCAGGAGTACGAGTACCTGCCAGCACCGAGAGCGCTCGCTGGGACCCGCGGGCGGCCGGGGAGCCCCGCGGGCGGTGCCCGGTGGGTCCCAGAGCCGGGACCCCCTCGCAGCCCCGGCGCCACTCACAGGTACACGTCGCCGTCCACGTCCCCCGCGGCCAGCAGCGGCCGCTCCGGGTGCAGCGCGATGGCGTTGGCCGTGGCCTCCAGACAAATGTCCTCGGGGGTGTCCCGCACTCGCGGCTCCCGCGCCGCCGGCTCCGGGGACTCCGGGGACTCCGGGGGCTCCTGGGGAGAGCGAGGCCGTGGGACCGGGAGCGGGGGAGCTCCGGGGTCCCGCAGCCCCACGCGTGCTCACCTCCTCCATGGCGGCCGCCATTGCGCGCTGCTGATTTGCATGGCCACGCCTTTATCTGCGTAACCCCGCCCCTTTGTTTACATGGCACCGCCCACCCGCGCCCCTCCAGCGCTGCGGGACCGGCCCGGCCCGGTATGGCACCGCTCGGGATGGCACCGCCTCGGCCCAACCCAGCCCGGGATGGCACCGCCTCGGCCCGTCCCGGCCCGGGATGGCACCGCTCGGGATTGCACCACCTCGGCCCGTCCCGGCCCGAGATGGCGCCGCCCGGGATGGCACCGGCTTGGCCCGGCCCGGCCTGGGATGGCACCGCTCGGGATGACACCGCCTTGGCCCAAGCCTGCCCGGGATGGCACCGCTCGGGCTGGCACTGCCTCGGCTCTGCCCGGCCCGGGGTGGCCCTGCTCGGGGTTCCACCCTGCAGGTGTCCGTGGCCCCATTTCACCAGGTCACTCCCCACCTGCCTCATGTTTTCCTGTTCTTTAGAGCTTCACCACTGGGAGCTCCACTGGCTCCTTAATTCGCACCACAGGCTCTTTAAGTCACACCATCTTCTCTCTCTGCTCCCAGGGGCCAGGTGACACTTGGGCCCCTTGCAGGGTCTGGGGCCTGCAGGGCTCCTCTAGAGACCCCAGCCCAGCCAGGGCCCACCAGCAGAGGCCCTGCCAGAGGGGCCAGCCCAGCTCCCTGCAGGCCCTGCCCTGAGGGAACGAGCTTTGCCTGGTGCTGGCCCCATCACACACACCCAGAGCCCCTTGCACATCCCCCTCCAGATCATTGCTCTTGCTGTACCCGAGCTCAGGGTCCCATTTCTTCCCCCTGCCCTGAGGCACACAGAATGTTCTGCTGGGATTACTGTCCCCAGACAAACTTGTTAATTTTATCCAGGGATGCTGCCCCCAGCCCAAAAGGCTCCCACAAATAAGTGCACTCAGTCATGGTTTACTCTGTCAGCCCCAAGTGTACCTAGTAAGTAGAAGAGTCCTAGCATCTCTGCTGCTCCAAAAGAGACCAGAATGTGCCCAAGCACCTCCTCTGGACAAACAGATGTCCATACACAAATTTAATGTGGTTTTATTAAGGCTACATTTACACAGCACAGACTCTAGAGAAAATGACAGAGGGAGGGAAGAGCCCCCAGCCCTGAGCAGAGTGTGGACGGTGTGTGGGGCAAGGAGACCACACCAGTATGCTCCAGGAAGGCAGCTCCCAGCAGGCCAGGCTTCCAGGAGAGGGAGGAAGAAACACGGGAGAAATCAGTACTTGGGACGTTTCACCTCAACCCTGGAAGAGAGAGAGAGGGGCAGGAAAAGTAGTGAGGATGGAGGGCAGGCAGCTCCACCCCTCCCATCCAGAGCGCAGCACTGACATCAACACTTTCACACCACAGAAGGTGGGAGAGGCCCAACACAGCCCCTGCAGCTGAGCCACAAGCAGAGATTGCTGTACTTACCCATCAGCCTCCAACTTCTTCCTCTTCTCGATGATCTGCAGAGAAAGCACAAAAAGCCCTGTTACCCTCAGGGAATCTGGCTGCTCACGACCAGCAGAGGAGCTGGAGGGTGCCAGATACACCTGGGGGGGAGCTGCAGCCAGGCCAGAGCGAGCTGAGGTGAGCTACAGCTGGAGAAGCTTGGCCTGTTCCCCTTTGCTCCTTTCTGGCCACCACAGACCATTGGCTCTCACCTTCCCCAGGCCATCACACACTGCTCACCCTGCCAGGACAACTCCCAGTTCTGCCAGCTGGCAAACAGGGAGCCACTAAACACATTCTGTCCCCTCCAATTCCCTTTGGATGGCTCCAAACTAAGAGCTTTGGGTGCATTCATCTGCTGCACAGCCCAGAGCAAAACACCCCTGACTCTGGCTGCTCCCAGTTCCAAGTAGGGCTCCAGACACCTCTGCAACACTGAAGCCCCACATTATTTGGCTGATGCTCCTGCAAGGAGCAAATCCAGCTGGTAGAGAGCCAGCCCTGGTGTTCACACACACACAGTGGCCATGGCTGGACTGAAGAGCTGTGGCTGGGACAGTGAGGACAGGAGCAGCCAGCTCGGGCACTCACCGCGCTGATCTTCTTCCACTGCCGGTCCAGCTCCGCCTTGTCGTTGGTCTCCTTGAAGCGGCGCGTCTTGCGCCCCTCAGACATCTTGATGCCGTACTGGAAGGCTGCCCTGAGGAGCAAGACGTGGCTCAGCACACACAGGGGACCCACAGCCTGCCAGAGGAAGGGCTGTATCTCCCTAGCCATGTGCACCTGCTCCAAAAGCAGTGCCTGGGCTGGAGTCCTCAGGGGCGACACTGAGAGCAAAAACAAACCACCGGGCCCAGGACCCACAGCTCCTCCTCAGGTTCTCACAAGGGAGCTCCCAGCTTGCTTTAAGCCACCCCAGCACCCAGGCTTGGCCAGCACGGCCATCCCACCCAGAAGCCTTGCTCAGCCCTTCCCAAGGGCTGCACTCACTTGGGCAGAGCCTCTTTGTTGTTCATGTACTCGCTGTACTCCTCCTGCGTGTCAAAGTCCCAGCGGCCCAGAGGCCCCTTCTTGTTACCCTGCAGGGAAAGAACAACTCAGAGCAGCTCCTCAGTTGCTGCTGGGAGGGCTTCTCACACAGCCCTGCACACCCAGCCAGGAGGCTTCATCTCCCACCAGCCCCAGATCAAGGGCCTTAGCTCCAGATCCCCTCTCCAGGAAACTCCAGACAGGAGATTTTATGGAAAAGGGAGTGGGTACAGAGTTGCATGCCTGCCAACCTCTGGGTCAAGTGCCAGCAAACCCCAAAGTTCACTCAGCACCCAGCTCCAGTGCTGCTTCTTTCCCATGGCATCCTCTCTGCTGGCACTGCTGCCTACTTTGCTGGTTGCTCCTTAAGGCTGGGGCCAACGCACCTGATCCATTTTGCTGTAGTCCACCTCCTCATCACTGTCCACAGCCATATCATCCATTCTGGGGAGAAAAAGGCAAGGAAAGGGTTCAGAGTAGATCCATGAGATGGATCAGGTCCTTGGAGCTGGTGGGAGTCATGTCTCATGGCCTTGGACCAAACACACTCAGTTCCTGGACCAGAGGGAAGTGGCCCCAGCTGCAAGCCCTGCAGGTGACCTGTACCATAGGGCATCCAAGGCTGGAAATGCTTCCAGGATGACACAGAAGATGGAAAGAGGTTCCTCTGTTACTGAGGGAGGCCAGAGCTTCACAACCACATGGATTAACAGGGAATGCAGCAGACTCCCAGCCACCTCAGCCTCCCCCTGGCTCTGAGGGGCAGCAGGCTCCAGGCAGCCACTTACAGCAGAGAGCTAAGAGCCTGAACCAAGGGCTTGGGATGGTTTTACCAGTCAGCTGTTCCCACAGACAAGGCCAGACCTGCTCCCCCAACAAGCAGTGGGGCTGATGTTCAAGTTCTTGCTGCCAGAGAACAGCAGCCCCCCAGCACACCCTGCTCCCACCCCACAGCTTCCACTGCTCCTTACGTGGCAGGGTAGCACTCAGCATAGCTGTTGGACATGCCAAAGAAGTCTCCCAGCTGCTTCTTGTCTTCTGGCTTCTTCAAAGTGGCAGCAGTTAAGGAAAGCACCACATGAGCTGAGCCTTACAGCTGCAGGCTGGGCACAGCCAGCTGGAAAATCCCCTCCTGCCCCAACACAACCAGGGGGTGCAGAGCTTTTGTTTGGTGTGGGAGCATAAAGGCTTGGGCAGCATTTCCCTGCTATCAGGTGAGTCAGGACAGTCCCCCAGATGTGCTGATGCCTGTAAGAGCAGCCCAGCCCCACAGCCAGCCAGGCTGGCACAGACAGTAAAGGATATGCCTCTGTTCCCTCCCAGCCAGCAGCTCCAGCAAACTTCTCATTGATGGACTTGATAAGCTCCTTGGCTGAGCCGGGTCCTGGGGTAGAGAAAGCAGCAGGTTAAATTTGGGAGGAAGAACAGCTCACTGCAGAACACTGGGCAGAGTCCTTTTGGGACACACTAACAGGTAGGATAAGCTGCACAAGAGGTACAAGAAGAGGAGCAAATCAGTTTGGCACTGATAGGGTCAGCTGATCCCAGGACACTTGGAATCTTACAATAGTTTGTGTTGGGATCTTGAAAACTGTCTTGTTCCAACTCCCTGCCATAGGCAAAGACACTTCTCTATCCTGGGTTTCTCCAAGCCCTGTCCAACCCAGCTTTGAACACTTCCAGGGATGGGGCAGCCACAGCTTCTCTGGGCATCTTCTGCCAGGGCCTCACCGCCCTCACAGGGAAGAATTTCTTCCTAATACCAAATCTACATCTCCCCTCTTTTAGCTTAAAACCACTCCCCCTTGTCCTACCCCTCTCAGGTACCCACAGCACTTGACTCACCTTTGTCGATGTCTGTGGGCTGCAAAGAAAAGGAAGAGCCAGTGTCAATCACACAGAGCTGAACCACAAACTCAGCAGGCTGCTGCTAGTGCTGCCTCACTTGCTGAGGGACAGGACAAGCACCCAGCCACCCAGCAAGCCCTGGGGACAGGCAGAGCTCAGCAAGAGCTGACACTGGCACGCGTAGGGGCACAGCCAGAGATACCCAAATACCCCAACCCCACAAAGGGCAGAACTCAGGTGGGACAGTCCTTCTCGAGCAGAGACTCACCTCATCATCAGCCTTGGGCTTCTCAAAGTAGCTGTGCCTCTTCTTCTCCTCCTCGCGCTCCCGGTCCCGCTCCCTCTCGCGCTCCCGGTCCCTGTCCCGCTCCCGCTCTCTCTCCCGGTACCTCTCCCGCTCCTTGTCCCGTGGCATCTTGGCAGTGGAGGGCACATAATCTCCAATGTCTTCAAAGATGCTACAAGTGGAAAAGAGCCTGGAGTTACATGTGCTGCAGGAAGAGAGGCCATAACCACCTCTTTGTGACCTGGAGCACACAGAATCAGCACAGAGAGCTAAGGACACCAGATATGGAAGTGGTTTCCACATCTGTCAGAGGTATCACTGCACTTCTGCTCCCTTCTGCTGCAGGACCTGATTAGTGTGGTCCAGGGTAACAGTGAGCCCTCACCTGCCTCAAGCCTGAAATCCAAACCAGAGCTCGCCTCCAGCCTTGTCCTACAAACCACAGGTCCAGCGGTTCCAAACTCAGCCCTCTCTAAATGTGGTGGGCCCAAAAGCCATTCCCTAAGGGACAGAGCTGTGACCCCATAGCCTGAGGGCAGGGAGGCACTTACTTCATATCAGCTTCAGGAGGCTTCTTCTCATCCAGCTTCCCTGCAAGGACACAACAGCAGTGAGAGCCATGTCACCCACCCTGCCCCCTGTGCTGCTCCCCTGTCCCTGTCTGGGTTCCATGCTGCAGGAGTGGCAAGCCTGGAGGACATCACATCATACCCTGCCCCCCTGCAGGAAACCACTGTGTCCCTCCCCAAGAGGGGGCATTTCCCCAAGGAACTGAGCCTTCATCAGGAAGAGCAGAGCACCACAAGGTACCCTTACAGCTCTCATTTCCCAGCAGCCTGTCCTATGTGCTCCTGCTTTCAGGACACAGTGCTCAGGAAATCGCTGTTCTCCAAGCCCACTGTCTCACAGCACAGGGGAATACCACAAATCAAAACACATCCCATTCCCTTGGGATATGCTCCAAGCACTAAAATCCTGTTGCTTGGCTCCTTTCACCTCCTACCTTTGTCTTTCTTCTTCAGCTTCTTGTTGCGGGTGCCTTGTCTGAGATAGGAGAGGATCTGTGTGAGCTTGCTGATGACAATGTCATTAGTGGTCAGCGTGGTCTGTGCCTGAAAGGGAAATCCATGAGGAAACATCCTGCTCCCTTGACAGGGAACCCATCCCAGGGAAACCTGCTCTGGCCCACTCAGAGCAGCGAGGCTGGAGGCCAGCTGGGTACCTCCATGGTGGGGCAGTCAGCCTTGCTGCGGATCAGCGTGGTGGGGATATCGGTGTCGGCGTATTCATCATCCAGATCCACCACATAGGCCATCCTGCCTGGCAGGAACAGCTCGTTCCGCTCGTACGTCTTGCTCTTGAACAGGATGCGGTAAATGTTGCGGCCTGCACGGAAGGACAAGTGTGGGAAAGTACAGGACAAACCCAAAGTGAAGCGTGTTTAATTTATCAGCGAGAATTGCCTCCTAAGGACACACATCCTCCAGTCCTCAAATTCAGGACTCTCCCCTTCCAATGGTTTTCATTCCTCCATTCACCCTCCAGGATCTCTCCCACATTCACATCACAGACAAGGTGTGGAACAGCCACATCCACACAGTCTTACCCAGCCGGGTCTTAAATTCAATTTTGTTCTCAGGATCTTCATCTTTCCTAAACAGAAGCAGAAACCAGCAGTATTAGAGCCAAGTGAATGGCTCGTCTGCATCCCCCTCTCTGGCAAGCAGCTGCACTCAGGAATGTAAAATACTCAGTCACTCACTTAGTTTCTTTCTGGGGCTTCTCCATCATTTCCTCCTCTTCCTTTTCCTTGCTGGCAATCTCAGCCCGTACCTGGATGCAGAGTAAATCCACACATCACAGCCCAACCCATGCCATTGCTGCCCATCTGTGAGCCCCATCAGATCCCCAGCCCTGCAGCAGGAAGGGAAATCGTCCCTGCCAAGACCAAGCAGGAACACCCACCGTGTGTGTGTGGGCGTGGACAGGGCAAGAGCAGCATGGTGATATCTGCACTCACCTTCTGCAACAGCGCAAAGTCCAGACCCTTCACCAAGTGAGTGTGCTCCATGTCACCACCCAAGAACTTGGACTCCTGGATCAGCTGTCTCCTCTTCTCCGCAGCAGATTTATCCCTGTGCAGTGAGAACAGAGCCAGGTGAGGGCCAGCCCCCCCAGCTCAGCCTGGCCAGCCAAGGCCCCAGCACAGCCCACGTACGCCTCGGCCGTGGGCCCCACAGCCCTGTAGTTGGCAGTGGTGCTGATGAGCTCTGTCTCCTCATAGTCCTTGTTCACTCCATCTCTCCTCTCCTTGGCTCGATCCCGGTACTTCTCGGCCAGTTCCCTCTCGCGCTCGATCTCCTGCTGCCGCAGCTTCGCGTAGTAACTGGGGTGGGACACGGCTCAGGGTTAAGAGTGCTCATGGTTTGGAGGTCAGGTAACAGCCCCTGAGGCCTCACACACACCCATTCTGCTCCCAATCCCTGCCCCAAAAACACACTAGAGCACTGTGGGACACAACAGGCCTGGAGGAAACTGCTGTAGTGAGTCCAGCTAAGGAGGAGAGCTGTCCTCCCTTCCAAAGGGGTCCAGTGCAGTCCTGCTGTGCAGACATGCCCCAAAGCACACAGTGATCAGTGCAATGTCCCATCACTGCCCTGCTCTCACAGACACCCACAGGGCCTCTCCTGCTTCTTCTGGAGGTAAAGCTTCATCCCCATCCTACTGCTGCCCTCCCACACCTGTTCCCACAAGCAGTGACATTTCCTCAGCCTGAGCCCTTCTCCAAAGCTGTTAAATAATCCACTCAAGGCCCTGTTTGGGAGTCCAAGAGATCAGAACTGCTTCCATGGGCAGGACATGATGTAAACTGATGAGTCCTGTTGCATCTCTTTCCCCACTTACCTTTTCTTCTTCCTCCTGCGAGCAGCTGGATCTTCATCCTCATTGTACTCCCGGGGCATCCTGGAAAAGGGTGAAAAAACACATGTACAGTCTGCAGAGCCACATGGGTGATAGGCAGACAGAACAGACCCTCAGACACAGCAGAGCACTGAGGTGATCAGAGATGGAACAGAACTGTCTCTCACCCTCAATTTCCCCCTCATTCCACACTATCAGCAGGGAGAGGAAGGGAAAAGACTGATTTTCATTGAACCAAATCTGCCTCCTGCACAAAGTATCTTAACAGCCACAAAGCCTCGCTCTTTTATTTACAGCAGCCCTGATCCACCTGCTTCTCTACTTCCCACACTTGTTGACAAAAGCCCCTGTAAATATTCCCCTAAAGAGTGCAGGGGAGAAGGTCAGCTGGGCACAGAGCTCCAGAGGGAAAGGGGGCATGGACCTGTGAATCAGAGCCCTACTCACTCATGGTGGCGAGATTTGGAGGGTGGCGCAGATGTTGGCGCAGCCCGCGGGGTCATGAGAAGCTTCCTGAAGTCTTCATTTGTCAGCTTGGACCTGCAAGGGAGGGAAGGAACAGAAATCATAATTGCCAAAGAGCTTTGGAGGAGGAGCAGGCCCTGTGTGACCAAAACAGGCACCAGCTGCCCCTGGAGCGGGACCAAAGGCTGGAGTGCACCAGTGACTTCCAGCTCCTCAATGGGAATCGCCCCAGGGTCCCACAGTGCCGGTGCAGCCCCACCCCAGCGCCCCAGTGCTGTACTCACTGGTGAAAGGAGTGCGAGTCGTCCACATCATGGCCCTCGGGGGCCAGGGGGTTGGAGAACGGCTCATCTAGGGACAGGAGAGAGAGCTCAGACACTGCCTGCACAGCTCCACACGCTCCCAGAAAGCACGCAGGGAACAGTGTCCGCCTGCAGCTCCGGGGTGGATCCCAGCCCGCTGGCACCCGGGGCCGGCCTGGCCAGGGCGCACACGACTCGGGAGTCCCGGTGCCACTGCGAACCCACCGCACCCCAAGCCCCGCGGTTCTGCGCCTTCCAGGGTGTGTCCCGTCCCCCGCACCCGGCACTGCCCCTGCATCCTCTCGACGGCCCGAAACACCCGACGGCCCCACTGCCGGGGCGCAGCCGGCGTCAATGCCCGCGCTGAGGC
The DNA here is from genome assembly GCA_013397245.1 of Thryothorus ludovicianus. Classification (NCBI taxonomy): domain Eukaryota; kingdom Metazoa; phylum Chordata; class Aves; order Passeriformes; family Certhiidae; genus Thryothorus; species Thryothorus ludovicianus. The sequence continues at coordinate 10,700 of VZTB01015791.1, forward strand.
TCAGCCCCGCCGCACCCCGCGTACCTCCTCACCCCTGGGCAGCTGCGGGGCCCCAGCCCGCCAGGTGCGGTCCCCCGGCTCGGCGGGCTGTGGCCGCACCCCGTCCCCCCGCACAGCTGTCCCTCGCACCGGGCCAGGGCTCCCCGGGGGTCCTCCCGCTGCCCAGCGCAGGTTGGGCCTACACCGCCCGCACCCCGGGCCGCTGCCACCCGCCCCGCCCCCAGCGCCGCGACAGCGCCGCGACAGCCCCGCGCGGCCGAGTGTGGCGGCCGCAG